>JZLH01S0114395.1:0-15945 GCA_001188425.1 Eucidaris tribuloides | reverse complement strand
AAAAGTGACACAATTGTGATTTCACCCTTATGTTATTTACAAGATATGTCGAGATCAAAACAAGTAAATTGAACAGAACAAATGACATTTAAAAGCTGAGACGTTGCCCTTGACGTTGATGTAAGCATCATGTCACAAGAGTATTTTCTAATTGCCAAAGAGGGCACCTTTTACTTGCACAATTTTATGAGGCATGCTGCAGCACGTCTCAAAAAATTGTACAAGTGAAATGCGCCCTCTTTGGCAGTTACAATATACTGCTGTAACACATGTTTACGTCAACATCAAGGGCAAAGTCAGCTTTCAAATGCTGTTTGTTCTGTTCAAATTGCTTGTTTTGATCTGGAGATATCTTGTAAACAACAAAAGGGTGGATTCACAATTGTGCCACTTTTACAGGAAGAGGGCCTGATGCTATTATTGACTGTGGTAAAAGTGGCACATTTGTGATTTTACCTTTTCGTTGTTAACTGAACATATATCAGGATTAAAACAAGCAAACTGAACAGAACAAACAGCATTTGAAAGCTAAGACTATGCTCTTGATGATGATGTAAGCATTACATCACAAAATTGTTTTTCTCATTACCAAAGAGGGTGCTTTTGTCTTGCACAATTATTTTTGAGACACACTGTAGAAGGAATGCTATAAGAACCAGGTAGCATAGTATAGGAGCTGGAAACTCAATTTTGTTGGAATTACGTGGACTGCAAGATTTTTAATGGAATTGAATTATTGTGTAGCCTTAGTATATGAAATTTACTAGTCAGCCTTCCAACCTTGCCCTTCATGGGTTAATCATCAAAGATCATCGACAAGTGAAATTTCTGACAACCTTCAAATAAATGAAATGTGTTCTAATTCCATACTTGGTGTTGCATAACACGTTTTATGCACCAGCTCTCATTCAGAAACGTGAATGTCCATAGACCTCCCTGAATAGTGAAATAATTCTGCTAAAGTGAGTCTGATGCACAGACTACACAGAAGGCTTGTGTTTTCTGAATTATTCAAATTCTAAATATCAATTGATCTTCAAAATTCATTATTTCACAAATTTTAAGAGACTACACAGTAGTGATAACAATACTACTGCTGCTGCTGCTGCTGCTACTCCTTCTACTACTACTACTACTTCTACTGCTACTACTATGTCTACATCTACTACTGCTACTATATACTACTTTTACTTTCAATTACTGGTACTTTTACTATTACTACTACTACTACTATTACTACTACTACTACTACTACTACTACTACTACTACTACTACTACTACTACTACTACTACAGTACTATTACTACTACTACTACTACTACTACTACTACTACTACTACTACTACTACTACTACTACTACTACTACTACTACTACAGTGTATCTTTAATTTAACCTAAGGGCAAAACACAAGGGGAAATCTGATGGCATAAAAGCGAAACAGTATAAAAATTGGTCGGGGGGGGGAGAATTCACCTTAATCCAGACATTTATAATGATGATGATGATGATGATGATGACAATGATAATCATATGATTATAGTTGTAATCATGATCATAATTATAATTATGATAATAATCACTTTCATTATACAGGCATGAATAAAAATTACATACTAGAGTACTCAATGGTATTTTATATTACTGACTATTCCTTTTTCAGTAAATAAATGCCACTATAAGATATAAGATAATAAATAGTAGTAGTAATTAAAAAAAAAATGTAATCTCGCAAAACTGCTCATTTAGACAAAGGACAGAAGTGATTGAACTGAACCTGTAGATAATGATAAATCTGGTTGCACATCATTTTCTAACTCTCAGTATGCACAATTGAACACAGCAATTTATTGTGGATTCCCTATAGCATTGAAAGAGCATTCGAACGCAGGGAAATTGAGTGGAAGGGGCCATTAGAGTGTGACAAACCTCCCGTCCCTGCAAGCACAAATTGCATATTTATGATTACGCTATGAACCTACATTCCTGTTAATGTCATTTGTAAAATTGCTTGATTGAACATGATTCCACCCTACTCTACATTAACCCACATATACATCTGCTATGATTCTTATCTCTATGAAATAATTATGCATGCATACAGTATGTGTACACACCTACCCAGTACATTATTACATGTATCTGTATGCAGTGTGTTTGCATCCATACAATACACACATTACATATTGGAGTATATACACATTGCAATATGGTATACTCTCCTATTTATATTCATGTATTAATATTTAGTATACATGGTGTACATTTTCCCTTCTTCACATTATAGTCTCTCTCTGCATTATATATGTACCTTTGTGTCTTCTGCCTGTAATACTACATATGATATGTTTTTCACAAATCTTCCTTCAGTGCAACTGTTTTGTATGCAAGTATCATGTGCAATAATTCTACACTACAAGTTGCCATCCAGGCATAAATCCAGGTGAAATTTGAAGATGAATAGAACATCAGATGTTAACATACATGTACATGTATACAAAGCCAATTATAATTTCAACATCTTTTACAGTGTGCTACTACTACTGTACATGTACTACTACTACTACTACTACTACTACTACTACTACTACGACTACTACGACTACTACTACAACTACTACTACAGTCTACTACTGCTACTACTACTACTACTACTACTACTGCTACTACTACTGCTGCTACTACTACTACTAATAGGTACTACTACTGCTACTACTACTGCTGCTACTACTACTACTAATAGGTACTACTACTGCTACTAGTACTAATACTTATGCTGCCGCTGGTACTACTGTTACTATTACTACTACTACTACTACTACTACTACTACTACTACTACTACTACTACTACTACTACTACTACTACTACTACTACTACTACATTACTACCACTACCGTAACAACTAGTACTACTACTACTACTACTACTACTACTACTACTACTACTACTACTACTACTACTACTACTACAACTACAACTGTTATTAATATGAGTACTCTGATGAGCACTACTGCATCTCTGCCAGGTACAGACAGCTACCCCAATGTTTTCCCCTTTCGTTACCTGGTCAAATTTGATAGCAGTACAGAAGCAAATCTCCAGCAGGCATGTTCAAACTACAAATAAATCAAGACTGCATAGTAAAAGTTAACATGTTGCCTCCTGGAGTCTAAAAATCCCATAGAGTTAACACAGGGCACACCCAGTTCCCATAGCCAGTGGGTTATTACAACTGACAGCTTTATGCCAAAGTTTAAGCTAGTATTCAGCCATCCAAGTGGAAAGAAATGCCTCTTCCAAATGTACTGAAATTCACATTTTTTTTCCCCGACATTTATTTTACCTGACATTTAAGTTTTCATTCATGCATGTTTTCCTGAAGCCTCCCTTCTATGCTCTTGCCTACACTTCACTTGCTTTGTGTATTTTATTTCTTTGCTTGAATTATGACAAAATGTCACTTCTATTTTTGCTAGACTGCACATTGCTCGTTTTGTTGTCTTCTGGTATTTTCCCCATGGCAATCGTTATTGCTAGTTTGTATGTATTTTATGGCAGCACAATAAAACTTAATGTTCTTTTTAGGAGAAAAAAAACACATTGCCATTTATTGCCCACTATTTATATTTATGTGCACTGATAAAGAATAGTGTATTGTGGTGCGGTACATATATTTGTGACGAAAAATGTAAATTTAAGTCTTTAAACTGTTAACATTCAATTTGTTCTACATATCAAATTTTTTGTTGTCTAGCATTCCGAATGTCAAATTCCATCTTCTTCTGTGCAAACAATTTGAAAACATTGTGAAAAAATAATGATAATAAAAATGTATTTGAAAAGTTTAGATTGCATTGTTATCATTCACCGATATTTACCAGAAGTTGGGATTATAGTGATTATGTCGGAATTGGAATTTCATCATTACCAATGTTGAATTATTTGATAGTCTTAAAACTGAACTATATTATGAGTTCTCATGACTAGTCTAATTTTGAGACTGTATGATGGAAGAAACTATGAAAAAAAATAAATTGTGAAATGTACATGAAATATCACTGGTTTATTAGATTTCACTTTTTTTCAGTGTTCTTTACAATATATTATCAAGGCATTATAATATCTTTCAAATTTAATGGAAAACGGCCAGTAAAATATCAAAGGTTTCTTGCAACGTTCAGTGTACTATATGTATGTCTTCCACGGAATATATCAAATCAATATGATGTTTTTCGACATGGGAATTCTTGTCAATAGAACATGTGTACTATAGCTTCACCAAAATTGATGGGACAGTTGAAATATATAGGAAGGTAATAATATCCCATCCGAAGATTGCCTCCGAGTCTTTTGTTGGTTATAATGAATAGACGGATCAGTCAAGGGATTCCTGGGGCTCTCGACTGTCCTTTTTTGCAAAAGTGTCACTTTTCCGAGCATGATCTAGATATATTTTGTTTTGGACCCCCGTTTCAGTAGATCTCATAATTATTTAGAAATGAAAACATAAACCATGGAAATAAATACATGTAATTGATAAATAATTGAGTAAGTAAATAAGTATATTTATAAATATAAAGATAGCTAAATGAGATATAAACTATAGTGAGGAATAAATAGATAAATAGAAATAATATATCTAAATTATAAATAGATCATTTAAAAAGTATAAAGATGAATGAATGAATAAATAAATAAATAAATAAACAAATAAATAAATAAGTAAATGAATAGATAAGTAAAATTGAATAGATAAACAAAGATAATAAAAAAGACGAATAACAAATAAATAAATTAAATAGATAAGTAAATAAATAAAATGGATACTTTTAGATGGCTTAATGTGGATTACAAGAACACATGATATTTTTTGCTGTCTTTTTGCTCCCTTCCTTATAACTATGTCTGCATCTGCCTTTGCAATGGTAATAACACTTTTCTTTTCATCCATCACTCAATACTCTCTCCTAATGTTACGTGACAGAAGAGGAGGATCTGACGTTCGTCAGGTTTATGAAGAATCACAAGTGCTATGAAATCATCCCAACGAGCTCCAAGCTAGTCGTCTTTGATCTGGAGTTACTGGTGAGTGTGTGGGGGTGGGGTCACAGGCAGCATGAGAATGAGAGCACAGCATGGGGGTGGGGGCACAGCATATGGGGGTGGGGGATTGATATAGAGGAGGCTCTGACATTCGTCAGATTTATGAAGAATCACAAGTGCTGTGAAATCATCCCACAAGCTCGAAGCTGTTCATCTTTGATCAGGAGCTGCTGGTGACTGAGGGGACGGGATCACAGCATGGGGGTGGGGGATTGATATTCATGGACGGGAAAGAATGGTGCTCAAATTTACTGGAAGACACTACATGTGCACAACTGTCAACTAATATGATTTTACTGCATTTACAATGTTTTTATGCCTCTGCAACAAAGTTGCTGGAAATTGCCGTAGGCATCCTGTTTTCAGGTTGTCCATCCGTCCGTCAAATCGTTATCGGTTCTCGTTACTGTGATAACTTACGAACAGCTGATCAGATTTTAATGTAACTGGGACCAAGTATGTAGGCAACAATGAATTGATTAAGGCCAAAGGTCACAGAGAGTATAATTCTGATTTGGATTCATTACCACAATAGCTTAAGAATGGCTGGTCAGATTTTGATGTAACATGGGTGAAGTAGATATTATAAGGCACCAATGAATTTATCAGATTTCAGAGTTGAAAAGTCAGTTTTCAAAGGTCACGAGGCCTCATATATGACTGATTTGGTCTCGTTGCCACAATGTCTGGTCGGATTTTGATGTAACTTTGGGGATGTACATTAAATGATACTAATGAACTGATTACACTTCAGTGTTGAAAGATCAAAGGTCACAGGACTTTGTATACATTTAATTTCAGCTCATGACCATAGGTAACTTTAAAGTGATAGGCTAACATTGTGGATCTTCAAATTAAAAAATTGTCAAACTTTGATATCTGAGGTACATAGTAGTGTTCAAATGGACAAATAAACACCCTAGAATACAAAAGTTTGGAAAGTTACACTGCCAATGGCAAGTTATGCATGAATAAACAATTAAAACTCGGGGCGAGTTTTAATAGCCTACGTGTAAACACAGTAAGTCTATGGGAGGAAATGGGCAAGTGAATCCAGTCAACTTACGATTTTCACTTTTTTGAAGCACTAAGTCATCATTTTGAAATACAATTTTTTCAGGGCTTCATTTTTAGGCCTCATCAAAGACACTGGTAGCATGGGGAATCATGTGGCTCAGATTTTTTTTAACTGTGGTAAATGTTAGCCAATACCTTTAAATCAGATTGGATACATACATGAATGATGCATTTCAATTTAATTTAATTGAACCGGGAGTGAGTACGCATACCCATCGGCTGCACGCAGTCAAACTGCTCTAGTTTTTAATAAAGCGAATAAGAAATGAGACAAAACTGATCGTAATTGCGTAGACGTCCATCTTTCACGTTAGCACCACCTGTTATTCATAGCTCATCGTAGGATCTTAGCATTGATTGCATGCATGCCAAATTAAGCGTTTTGGCGACAGAAAGTGTCGAAAAGTCAGCGATCGGGCATTGATCAAACGAGGGGCTCGTGTGACCATCACCTGTGGCATATGGGACGAAAGCGTCGCCGCATTGCTTACAGACAGTCAGAAGCCGTGAACGGCATTCACGTACAAAATGGGCTATTTTAGTACAAGGCTGTTATCTTACGAACGTGAATGATGAATAATTGGGCGCATTCAAGACAGGTGTGATAGGTTTGATTGTAAATCTTTTGAGGCTTTTCCTGATAGGTATCTGTTCCTTATTTTATGGTGTGATGGACTATGAGCAGTAAAAAAATAATTTGAATACAGTGTGATCTGTCTCAATAAAACCCAAGGTAAATGACAAAATTACTGACACACTGTCTAGCAGGAGCTAACAAAAATTCTTGTGATATAGGCCTGTTAACCCATAGATTCTTTGAACCAGAGTTCATCCGTGTTTAAACCATGGGCATTCAGAGGTTTGTGGATTGTATACTGGCTTCATATGCTTATCACCTCAGCACTTTGTAAATGAAAAGCTAAAACTAACCCCATACATTTTCTTTGAGTGTTTAAAAAAAAAGCAGACGTGTATTTTTGAGGGCTGCAATTCACATATATATACTGGTTATTCCCCCCCCCCCCAAAAAAAAAAAAAAATGCTTTTTAGCTCCAATAAGATTTCACATTTAACTGATTTTTAAGTCAAACCTTTTTATGAGCTTCGTCAATTGAGTACATAACGAAAACTCAAGCTTGCATCAGTATCACGAAACATTTTACTCGGCAAAGTCATTATGAAATAATGACCAGCATAAACAAGTGTCAATCCTCATCGGATGCTACTGTAGATAATTTCATCAAAGTAAAAGAGTGCTACTTGATTCATGGATAAGTTACACATACTGTCGGTGAAAAACATCAGTTAGTTGAATAAACAGGAACTGAAATTCTGCCTCATTTTACCGTAATATTAAGTACCACAATCTGTCACAATGAGTACTTGTGATGCCTAGTTGGTGCAGGGACTGTATGATGAAGAGACTTGAGAATTTGCCTCAACCAATTACTGATAATGACCTTGCCTGGGATGGAGAGAGAAATGGAGAAAGAGGCTTTTAATATTTAGTTTTAATGACAGATGCTCTTTGCCGGTGTGGAATACTCATGGGCACAAATCATTGTTGTCAGTTCATTGCGAGGTCAAGCTGAAATTACCGACCATCGACTTCTTCCAATGTCATGTGACTCATCTTTCATATGCTGGGATGAAATTTGTAGATGTAGTTTGGTTTGTGATTGCTGTCTTCAGTTTATGACAGTAAGTAAAATTGAAGCCAAGACGAGAAGAGAAAGCAAGTAAAAACAGTGGTTGGAGGATTAATTGGGAAGGAGAATGGAAGAGGGCTGGGGGCTGGGGGGAAGGGGGGGGGAAGAATAGAAGATGTGCAGAAAAGTCAAACAACAGGGCCCCTGTTTACACCACCTTAACCATTCTAAGACTGTTCTAAGAATGGTTCTATTAACCCATAAGAGACTAAGTACAAGTTAATTTGTGTTGGGGTCTATGGAAACTGCATGTTACAGTGAAATCAAATCGTCTCCAATGGGTTAATAATCTCGGAACGGGTTTGGGCCTTTACTTGCATGGTGACACAGCCATCACACAAGCCATCTCGTGTTCTGTAGAGCAGCGGTTACCACTGGCAGCAATAGCTATGCTAGCTCTGTGGTCAAAGGTCTCTTCGTTCATACTTCCAGCCAGTGCAGTTTGCACTCGAGTTCGTGTGTCAAGGCCCCTACGTATGTTACATAACTTCCTGTGTTGGGCTGGTTTCGGAATGCTTGCAATGGTTACACCGTGTTCAAAACAATCTGAGAACGGTCTCTGACCACTTCTGGAGGTGGTCTGACAAAAAGGCTTTCGGAACGCTGTTGATACACCACTTTTGGGGTCAGTTGTTGTAGTTACATTGTAAGTGAACCACTTTAGCTCCGAGACTGTTCTCAAAATGCTTTTGACTTGCAGTGTAAATGGGGTCATGGACTCCGTCATAACCCTGTACAAAGACATTTTAGATTGTGGAGAGCTTACAAGAGCTTGAAAACATGTAAGTCTACCACAGGAAATTACATTTGAGTTGGCTTGGAGTGGACAGTGCCTATTGAAGGTTGCTAAGCAAGAGATGTCGGTAATAGAGTTAAAAACGCAATTCGGTCTCAAGATCAGAAGTGTACTATTTATAGAGACTTCTGATGTAGGAGAACTCAATGAGGCCATACTCAGACATGTCGTATTGGTCTTCGATTGTATAAAGAGATTGTGTGTGCATAGCTTGTACTCTCAATGTTCACCATCTGTCTTGTATGTAGGTGAAGAAGGCATTCTACGCATTAGTCTACAATGGGGTCAGGGCAGCACCATTATGGGACAGTACCAAGCAAGATTTTGTCGGTAAGATATTTGTTTTTCTCCTTTCTCTTCTTTTCTCTTTTTCTTTTGAAAGGAAAACTTATTAGATTTTGTAATTTCAGTGTATTTGTAATTTACTACAGTGTACCTTCTACTCAAGGGACTGAAATTATGTAAAATGAACTTACATTCCTTCAGGTAGTACTTTGTGGCATAATAATTTTTTTTTGTAAGATGTTGAATACATAATTCATTTCTGCTTAAATTAAGCAGTACAATGAAAAAAGCATTATGCATTTATAGTGTTGAAAAATAACATTTATATAGGTCAGTAGGATAAGTATGTGTTTTTGCAGAGAAGGTATCTGAATTGTTTGGGGGAAAATTATACTTTTACTTAAGACACTTTGAAAATTGCATAGCAAGTACTTCTTGCTTCGAGTGTGATGGTATTATTGTAATGTTTGGAGAAATTGTAGTACCAAAATGTGGCTGATATTGAGAAGGATTTTGATAAATTAAAAGGTTTAGATTTGATTCATGACCCAACAGTTCAAACCAGTTTTGCCTATAGCATGATTTCTCGTCCTTTACTATATCCATTCACATTTTCTGTTGTTTGGGGTACTTGTACTTTCATTTTAGACACTTTGAAATTTGCATGGCAAGTACCTGTTAAATATCATAATATGATAACATTTGGAGAAATTATAATGCCAAAGTGTGGCTGATAGTGAGTAGGATATTGATGAAATTAGTAGCATTTTGATATAATTTATGGTTCTACCATTCAAACCAGTTTTGCTAAGAGCATAATTTCTCATCCTCCCTCGTACCCACATGTACGTTTTCCATTCCCACTCCGTCAATTAATTGTACCCTCATCACATGATCATCGATTTTTCCATTTTCTTGGCAGGCATGCTGACGATAACAGATTTCATCAACATCTTGCAATACTATTACAAATCACCACTGGTGAGTGAGGCTCCGGTATGCACTCCTAGCTTAGGCTAGCCTCTTCTACTCTTCTTTCTACTAACCATCCACGGGTCGGTTGACAGAAATTTTGTAAGCCAGGGATAGAAGTGGGACACTCTTGAAGATGAGCATTGAGGCTGATAACAAATTACCTGCTACATCTTCTGTATGGTTGAGAAATAAGAATTGATCGCTTGAAACGGTTTGATGTTGATTGAATGCGCATTTCATATAGACCGCGAGACAAGATATCTCGAGTCTTCATTGGGTTAATAGATTAGTGAATAAATGAATGAATAAAATGTATCAATCTGTACATAAATACAGAAATTAATAACTAACTAAATAAATTGGTAAACTACGTTATAAATAAATCAAGAATTTAATGAAGTAATAATAAAAGAAATAATGAATTATACACTACAGGAATAAAATAATAGATAAAATATGAAAGATAAATGTAATAAAATAAATTCAGTAAATAAGTAAAAACAAATCAAATCAATAAATTTATTAATAAAATACCAATAAATGCATAAATTAATAAATGAATGAGTGAATGAATGAAAGAATGAATTATTGATTTAATAAAAAGTTAAGTAAATGAATGAATAAATAAATTAACAAATTAATTCAATAAATAAGTAAGTAAATAATTTAATGAATGAAATAATTAATAGGTAAATACATGAATAAGTGAATAAACATAATGAATAAATGAATGAATAAGTAAATAAATTAGATAAAGTAAAATAAACAAACAAATGCATGAAACTGGGACACCTGCTGTTACATTACAGTGTAGTTAACCATGCGCAGTATGAGCTCAGTTCCACATGTACATGTAATATGAGAGTGGGGAACCTAAGTTTTTACCTAAATCAGCTGCCAGCTGTTATAGATTTGGACAGATTATTTCTTCATCTTGCTGAGATATAATCGAAGAGATATCTGTGATGCACTGAGGAGTCACTGGCCGCATGTGAGAGATAAGTTAACATCAGGTTTTACAGAACAGTATTGGAAACAGATCATTTCTATACGAGAATTAACATTTTGTGTATTGTAAAACTGTTGCAAAATCAATCATAATCTTATAATGTAATTGATAGAAGGTAATTAGTTTTCTTGGTTTAAAAGCAGCTTATATGTACCTCTCTGATTAAGTGGGGATAATAAATAATGTTCAGGATATCTGATTGATAATTTGCTCAGTTAAGAGATGGCAATTAATCTTCGCTAGTAACAAGAAGTAAATATGGTAGTGTTATGTGAATATAGCAGCATTACATTGATGAGGAGGCCTTCCTTCAGCAGTGGAGCAAAATGGGCTTGATAGATAGATAAATAGATAGGTAGGTACATGTAGATAGATAGATAGATAGATAGATAGATAGATAGATAGATAGATAGATAGATAGGTACATGTAGATAGATATATGGATGGATAGTAACAATACTATCGGCAAGAGTAGTTTGAAGTTTTATAGTCACAAGAGGTCATATATTTTATACTTTGTTTTGGTAACTTGAATCTTCTTTCACTATAGAGGTGTTCACCTCTCTTGTAATTACATTTCATTCAACCAATCCACTTTACTAACACATCACTTTTTTTTTCTTTCATGAGTAGACCTCTTCGGTAATGCATTCTAGTTGAATATATTCAATGAGCTATTTCTTCCATCTGTTTCTGTGAATACATTTTCAATAATAATACTTGTTGCTATGTCTGGCAAGCCTCAGGCAAGCTATCGGGTTGTCACGAGCAACCTTTGTCAGAAAGGTGTGCATAAAATTTGCATGAATTACTGAAGTGGTCTATTTCATGTAGTGTTAACACTTGTGTACATGTGATTTAATATCTTCAGATCAAAAACATTTTGTTGACATAAGTGCGTTCTCTGAAAGAAAGAATCCATACTGATATCTGATGAATTTTCATGATTTGAATTTCATAGCCGCTGATTAGTGTGACTTTTGTGTCAATGATATTTCAACACTATTCAAACATCTAATTTTTAAATGTTTATTGCGTGCGTAATATTATGATAATGTCGGCAGAAATGTTTTGCAATTGTTATGACCGTGACATGTATCTACCAAAATGTTTTTTTTTTCTTCATGAAATTCATACAGGATAACGTGTCATTTAAATCATGGTTTTATTCATTCAACTTACATTGCCCTTTTCTGTTTTCTGCAAAATATATCTATAGAGTATACAGTATGTTTTCGTCTTATTTTAATCATCAACATTTATTTTAAACACAATAATATAAGTTTCTTTATATTTAATTTTTCTTGTGTTTCACAGGTTATGATGGATGAATTAGAGGAACACAAGATAGCCACATGGAGAGGTAAAGTCTGAAGCATGGTCATTTCTTTCATTCTTTCAACACCAAGAAAAAAGGTGTTGAGTGTGTATTAGCACAATTGTGACATATAAATTAGATATATAAAAGCTCTCATAAAGGAAGATGTAGCCGGCAACAAACAGGAATAAGTTAAGAAAAGTAATGACATTTTGAGTATTGTGATAATTATGGTACATGGTGATAAAGACAGCCTAAATAAGGGGTACTGTGTGACACTTACCCTCAGCATGGCCGTATCAGTTAGAAAATTTCTGTTCATATTTAGTCTTTGCTGAATTTTCTATAGAAGAAACTTTGCCAAAACAGCTACAGGGGGAGGAGCTTATCAAGTCAAAAAGTGCATACATTGCCACGGCGCGACTAACACACGTCGGGTGGCATGCATCTGTCACGTATGGTCAGCTGATGGCCAGTGCATGTGCAATCAGATTGGTTGGCAAGAACCCAAAATCTTTCTTAACTTATCTTTGTGTACATACACTTGTTAAAGTGGTTCCTGTTCAGAATTTGACCCATTTTTACTAGGTTGTGATGTTATTAAAGACATTGTGTAACATTGTGGAAGCCCTGTTTTAATACTCATCAAACTTTGATATCTGACTTACTTGATGGAGAAGTGGACAAATAAACACCCTAAAATACAAAACCGTTCACAGTTATGCTGTCACTAGGAAAATGCAGTATGTACAGATACATATTGGTACATTAATTAATGTCATGAGGCAAAAATTCTACACAACAGGAGTCTTTGGAATGGTGGCTTATTTGTTTTCACTTTTTGAAAACACTTAATGACCGTTTTGAAACTGCATGGTTTTATCAGAGCTTCGTGGAGGATCATGTAGCTCAGATTTTTAAAATGGGAAACATTGTTGAAGGATACCTTTAAAACAGACACCATAAAACTTGTAGAAACTAAATTTGGATGTAAAACTAATGAACAAAATATAAACAAGGATTTGGTGCAAACTACCTAAACCCCCAAAATGAGCAATTTTACGTTTGGCATAGGTCAGTATTGGACTCTATGGGGATTCATATATACATGTATACCATTCCAAGACATTTTGCAGTTGATTAATTCACTTTTTGGAGTGGTCACACTAACAATTATCTCTCCGTAAATAGCTAATACTTCAATTGATAAGTTTCATTGTTGAACTTAAGTGAATCGCATTATATCGCACTTGTACATGATACAATGAAAGAACAGTGTATTTATTTCAGTACTTCATGGTGAAGATTACCAGAACATGACGAGTGATCTACTGTATACGCTGAATATTTCGCGGTGGTTTTATTTTCGCGAATTTCGCGACTTACTGAACGGGAAAATTTTCACTTCTTGATATTTCTGTACAAAGTGAATGTAAATACAATAAAATCGCGAAAGTATACACTCGCGAAATCCCCGTCTTGAAGCAAAATCGCGAAAATATATGGACGCGAAATATATGGCGTGTACAGTATCTATTTTAATGTATCAATTGTATTACAGAGGTGCTGAAGGAAAAAGCGAGACCGCTTGTATGGATAGATCCTGACCAGAGGTAAATATACTGACATACATTGTATAAACCAATTATATCTCCAGTCTCAAGAGTAAGATATTAATACCTAGCTTTCAAAACTAGACCATCACTGAAATCTGCCAGTTTTCCAAACAATTTTATGGTTCATACTTATATGTAAGACTTTGTAGTAAAATGTCATAATTGAATTCATTAAAATTGTCATCAAATTTATTTTTCATTTTCAATGACTATGGATTAGCATAAATTAACCCGACCAGTACCTGTTTACACCTACAGTGAATACGAATTTGCATTCATCAAAAGTGAATTATGTGTGATCACCCCCTCTATTGTCTCAACATCCGGGTCAAAATTAACTCGTGCTAAATTCACAACAATTAACATGGCGGTCAACCAGTTGATTAATTATATTATGTGTGAAAAATAATCTCAAACTGGTACATAACGAATGCTTGGAAAGTTGAGAAAATAACGATAAGTCTTGTTGGAACAGCAATCAGGTATGGAATGATAAAATGGCTGCCGGTGAAAAGGATGCGATGCACATACACTGTTTTGAAAACAGACTTTGTTGCCAGGTGATAAACGGGAAGTGTCCATGTACAGGTCACGTTACGCATGGTGAACCTGAATTTGAATGCGACTTACGTTTACGCTACAAAAAAATAGCAAATAGATTACGACTAATATGAAAGCAAGTCGAATACGTCCTAGGTGAATTCGATTACGACCTAACCTGTTTACACTTATCACGAAAATGAATTTGATGACGACTTATGTGAATGCGATTACGACTTTTTACCTGATGTAAACAGGGTTCTAGACTTTAAGCAATAGATTTAGATCTGATATTAAGTGTTGATATATAAAAACTTAACAACTTTTTAAAATTAACACTGCACTCAAAAACTTGCTCAATGTGGTACTATTGTAAAATGTGTGACACATTAAAAGTTAAGGTGATAGGCTAACATTGTGGAGCTTCAATTTAAAAAATTGTCAAATTTTGATATCTGAACTACATAGTAGTGTTCATATGGACAAATAAACACCATAGAATACAAAAGTTTGGAAAGTTACACTGCCAATGGCAAGTTATGCATGAATAAACAATTAAAACTCGGGGCGAGTTTTAATAACCTAGGTGTACACACAGTAAGTCTATGGGAGGAAATGGGCAAGTGAATCTGGTCTTACGATTTTCACTTTTTTAAAGCACTAAATAATCATTTTGAAATACAATTTTTTCAGGGCTTCATTTTTAGACCTCATCAAAGACACTGGTAGCATGGGGAATCATGTGGCTCAGATTTTTTAAACTGTGGTAAATGTTAGCCAATACCTTTAAGAATAGTCTATCATAAGATATTTAAAAAACTTCTATGTTTTTACTATACAGATGATTAATGTTTCAGTGATATTTATTAAATCAAACGTGTCATGTCTGGTTTTTGTTGTCAGTTTATTTGAAGCAGTACGGATGTTGGTCCAACAGAAGATCCACAGGTTACCCGTCATAGATCAAGCCACGGGGAACGTCATCTACATCCTGACGCATAAACGCATCCTCAAGTTCCTCGCATTACTGGTTAGTTGAAAGTGATGAGAACCTGAATCTATTTTCCAGGAGAAGAAGGCTATACAGGGTGGCCCAGAAAAAAATGGAATAATACATTTACCAAAATAATTGCTCATCTTTATGCAATTCATTTGATAGACTATTCTTTTGCGAGTAGAATGACTCTAAGAACATTGATTTTGGTTTGATATTTTTCATTTTACGGTCATTTTTTTTTTCAATGTAATTTGGTATACATGCGCCAATTTATGTGTAATTTCTATAGGATGCCATCAATAGGACACCTCATTCTGCTTTACCACTAGCAAAGCTGAAATGCACTGCTTTGTAAAATTGCTTTTAAATGAAAACTACTGAACGAAAATTATGATCCAAGTGGTGTATTGTTCAGAGAAGAACACGTTATCAGATGAATTGGAAAAATGGTAATATCTCTTGGATTCTGAAGGAGAAAATTTGATAAATTTAGTGTCCATTTTTTTCAGGCCACCCTG
>JZLH01S0114373.1:24089-40039 GCA_001188425.1 Eucidaris tribuloides | reverse complement strand
AAAGNTTTAACGATGTTTACAAAATAGCTTTATTAACTATGAGATTGTTAACTATCCAAGATGGATATCACCGTGATAAAGCACGTTAACTGAATGGTCTATTATAATACTACAACCTACAGGGTAATTGTATGTGCCAAACCCGATCACTGATTGATTTTATTTCTTGAGCAAATAATGATCGTTTGAAAGTGCATTTTTCAGAAGACATTGATAAAACCTAGGGCCATGCAACTGAGCCTATTTTAAATTGGAAACTTCGTCCATGGTTCTCTTTTGTATGCCTGTTTTTGAATACACTGTTATATTAGAAGAAATTACCGTTACGTATGAAAAACACAAAATTATTTCAATTTACCAAAAAAAATTACCATATGCATGCTTGCACAAACACTGAAATAACACTACTGACACAACGCAGGATACAGAACGGGTAGTGTTTTGTGTATTTGAAAATTCTAGATAAAAAAAAATCTTCAAACCTCACAAGTAGCCTAAGGGCGCTTACATGGAGTTTAGTTGTGTTTCGGGAAGTTTCAGAAGGGATCCTCTACTTTTACAGTGCATTTAAAATTTGATATGACGACGGTTGTCATTGTATTACATTTGAACTTACCACTTAGTTGGACGGAAACCAACCTTTTCTCTTCAAGGATATGTGAGACGTGAGGATTTATGTGAATTTCCAGGTTACGAACAAGTAAATTTTCTTTGATATCGATAATTTGTACAAATCCAATAGGAAGTTCTCCACACTTTATTTAAAAAAGATGGGTAGAATTGCCGACTTAAGGATCATCTATAACAAGGATTAATGTAACTTTGAATAATGATACTCTTGAATCGTTCAACCCAATTTGTTCAAACTTTCACTATTTCCCCTTTTTCATTGTTCAGTATTTTCTGAATTCATGTAGATGTCTGGGTTTCATTCTTCTTCAAGTTATGATTTATAATTTTGGAATATATGTATATTTATATATATATATATATATATTTTTTTTTATTGTTTAGTACCTTGACAATCACTTACTTCCAACCACCTTACAATCATTCATGCCTCATCCCCGACCTTTTTTTATTCACTACTTTGACACTGTCACATAATAGTAATGCTTTGTGACAACTCTTTTATGGGTAACATTTCATTTAGAATCTACGGTTTAAAACAAAACAAATGTGAAAAATACACGAAAAAAACCCCACGTGTTTAATAAACAGCGAAAGTGTCCAAAATAAAGTTTTTGTATAATTTTGTTTTACTTTAGAATTTCAAGACCAGTGTAAATCTTCTCCTTGCTTGAACGGTGCCACGTGTGAAAATCAATGGTCAGCTCTCGGCTCCACATTTTATCTATGTCACTGTACGACTGACTACCACGGACCACAGTGTGAGAAAAGTAAGCAAGTTTTCTGTTTCTTGGGCAAGCGATTCCATCTTTCGTCTGCACTGCTAAAACTACATTCAATTCGTGGTAATGTCCACTTGCTACTGATGTCCTTCGGTCGTCCTACCTGTTAAGGTCTCCCCCAACAAAACATAAATCTCCAAAGAGTTATTAGAACCTCGTGTACTTTCCATAAGGAAGCTTTTGTTTGGTTGTTTTAAACATGACTAAGGAACCTTTAGCTAATACATTTTTTCCTGTTTATTCACTCGATTTGTCATGTTCAAGGCAACTTAAAACGTATGTCACTAACTACAACATGGACATGACGAAAATGTTATGCACTGATATATGATAACTTTATAGTTTTTATTCATGTAATCCTGGACGAGAAATTAGCAATTGCCACTAAAGTATTTGAAATACAGCGCTGCAGATGGTGGTTTTGCCTATGTAAGAAAATATGTGAATCCCGGGTTTAATGTTTATATCCAAAATAGATAACTGACATCATTAATAGAAGTGAACCGTGTTTTAAGAGTGTGACGTTTCCCTCAAGCTCCATGGACAATTGAGTGAGAAAATGACGTAAATGAATTACACCAGTTATAAAAAGTAAAGACCGATGGCCAAAACGTCCATTGGGAATGAAATTGGCAATAACTCATAAATGCTGAGAAGTTATACAGGACTTGTGTGTGAGTGTTTTAGTTTTAGAAATTAAAGATCAGACATATGAAATGTTATTTAAAATAGTCCTACATGTAGCATAGCATCAAAATTTTAATGTTACACAGATTTTCTAATACAGTACAATTTTTAGATTAGGTTCACTTCGGAATTTAAGCGATGCAAAATGTAAATTATTATTTGTGTACTCACATGTATATACGTGTACTTTCTTACATTTCATTAAATTGCAGCGATCGGCGATTCAACAAATTTCAATTCCACAGAACCATCAAATACCATCGGTACGTATGAAACCAGGTTCAACCTTTTGAAAGCGAAGAATTTTCTTCTTTTGATTGGACAATGAATATTATGACATTTAAAAAAAAAAACCCTGGCTAGCAATGATGTTATGTTGTAAACTAATACACAACCAAAGAAAAACACCGACTGCAAAATTAAGAAACTGAAATGGAGCCCAGACTAATGTGTGGCTACTTGCCCAGTTTATTAGAACTCAGACTCTCAGACGCAACGTGTTACTGAAAGCCCAAACACAATTATAGAACACATGGAGAGACCTGGTAGACATTCCATTCCTGTCTGACAGGCGTTTGGTATTTCTGCATAAATTGTATTTCAATGATGATTCAGTGCTTAAAAAAGTGAATATCTACAAGCACTGAAGTTGACCGGATTCACCTGCCCATTTCCTCCCATAAACTTACTGTGTGCAGATCTAGGCTATTTTATCCTTCAGCGAAGTGCAAATTGTTTATTCATGCATACCCTTCCAGTGGAAGCATAGCATTCCAAACTTTTGTACTCTAGGGTATTTATTCGTCCATTTAAACTATGTAGCTCAGATATCAAAGTTTGACATTTTTTTTTTAAATTGAAGCCCCACAATGTTAGCCTTAGCCTATTACTTGAAGTTTATAAGTGCTCATATAAAAACAAGTTAATGTGTGGCCCTCTTATTCATTCAACAAAACAGCAAATTCACCGAACATTTGATCATGATAAATGAAGGTAAAAAGTCACAATTACAAACATTGAATTTCATGATAAAGTTTAATTTGTCAATATTCAACTATCCAGCAGATAATTTTCATTTTCCATTTAAATTACGATGTAATCACATACCGTTACTTAGTAAAATGACAGGGGGTCGTATTAGTTTTGTAAGTGGGTCAATTATGTTTGTAAACCTATGACATAAAAAACGCCAAAAATGCTAATGGAAGTAAGACAATTCAAAGATAACTTTCCCCCATAAAGACGTATCATAGATGAAGATTCATTACTGTAATATATACATTTTTTTCAGTTTGAATATGGGATCCTTTCAATTTACCTCTTATAAAAGTGTGCAGTCAATTAATTAATTAATTTATTTATATATTTATTTCTTATATTTCTATTCAGCAACTCGACATTGATAAAAAGTGGGTTTACAAATGGGCTATGTCAGTACATAAGACAATAATGTACAATCCTGTCGCAAATACCTTTCCATTACAGCCCATACACATTTTGGTTCACAGCTCAAGCGAACTTTGAATCAAACTTTCACAAAATATTGTATCTTTACGACGAAAATCAAAAAGGAGCATCAACTCTACCTACTGGAATTTGTATATAACGATCAGGAATTTAAGATTATCAGAGAGCAGATAGTCAATCACCATGTACATTCCTACTGCAAAACGGTCAGCGGGTTCCCGAATTTCGTAATTTTGGCCACTTAAAAAAAAGGAAAGTTAATAAGAACGTGTAATTTTCAGTGCACTTGTAGAATAGACCTATCGCTAAAAACACACATACAACAGAAAAAAAAATCATATTTCAACATTTACTAAAACGTGACTGCCTTGCAAAGTACAAAACGGTCGGTGGGTCCCAACTCTCATATTTGTTGCCACTTAAAAAAAATGAAAGTTTTTAAGAACGTGTAATTTTCAGTGCATTTGTAGAATAGATCTATCGCTTAAAAAAAACACGCACACACATAAAACAGAAGAAAATTTCATATTTCAACATTGACTAAAACGTGACAGCCTTTTAACTCTTAACATGCCCGAGGATTTATATTTCTATGGACTTTATGTGTATTGTTTGGTGCAGATTTGCGACTTTGGCCTGTTATATGAGTAAAAGTAAAAGTGATAAGAACATTTGCAACAGCAGCTCCTCCTCTGTGGAATGGACTTTCCAATTCAATTCTGAATCAGTTGTCTGAGACCGTCGGCAAATTTAAGAATGATCTAAAGACACATTTGATGAAAGACTTATTTTAACCAAAAAGGACACTAACTGTTAGCGAATTGAGCATCCTGTGGATGGACATGTTTGCGCGTTATAAGTATCTATATCATCATTATTATTATTAAGTAAAAGTTATATTGTTTAAAATGCAAGGCCTCGTAATTGCATTTCTGAATGTTCAGTTTTTCTATGGAAAATAATTACGGATCTTTGAAAAATGCATTGATAAAAGGTAGACTTTAAAAAAAAGTGGACTATTGTTACCTCCTCTGCAATTTGTAACAGTGTATTGAAATCTGTATTTTTTTCTTTGTAAATTCGTCTTCGTCATATATTTCAGGTGGTGATCACGAATGCCATCCCATCCCTGCAGAATGCCAAGACGTCTTACCTTACAATTCCTCTGCGGGTGTTTTATATGGAGAAGTCATTTTCCTGGAGTGGGCCGTCTTAGAAACGTACACAGCATGCAGCCCTGCCGCCGCAAAGGTCATGTTCTGTTTCTGGGCCTATCCGGACTGTTTCTCGCCTCTGAATAGTGGGAACCCTTGTCGAGAGGTCTGCGAAATGGAGAAAGCTGACTGCGAGTTTACGTACGCGACACTAGGTTTGCCAGACGTGACCTGTGACATGGAATACGCCTCCACTCCTGGGTCGTCATGTACAGGACTAACTGGTGACAGCAGTCAAACCACGTTGGAAAGACATACACATGAAACACGTGTTTCCTGATTCGAAAATCAAGAAACAGAGGCGCCACTACGGGATAACCTCAATTGAATGTCGGATGAAACAAAAGAAAAGGAAAGGAAAAAGCAAAAGCGAAATGACATATTTGACTTTTTTTTTTAAGTTTGTGATCGTGAAGAAGATTTATTTGTTATCGCTTCAGAATGTTGTCAGCACTGATCGTTTCTGCTCTCAGGTGTGGGCTCTTTAGTTTGTTCCCAAAGAGAGTTGGCAAAATGCTTCAGCCCCGACTCCTCAGTATAAGCTATTCGACATGTTGGAGGAGTTTTTGAAAGTTCAGTGGAGCTAATGTTTTTTTGGAAATTCGGTAAAACTATCATACTCCTAGCTCGTTTATTTATAAGTTGTACAAAGTGTAAACCACATTCCGACATTTCCGTGCTGCTCTCATTAAGTATTCTCTTTTGTTTTGCAACACCGTAATGATGTATATCAGTACGAATTTCACAAGAGCAAGTGCTTCTGAAATTAACAATTACACGAGTTTTCGTTTGGCAAGTTTGGTTGTTGGTTTGCTTTGCGTATATTCCGAGCCTACATTGCTCGACTTGCATATTTGACTGGTTCACATCATAGATGCTATATTATCCCATAAATGCTATATAAACCCCTTACAGCTATCTGTATTCTCTTCTTAGTAAATCTTAAATTATGTGTGAAGGCATGGAAATGGGTTCCAACATCCGGCACAGGGGCGTAGACAGCGCGGGGGATGGGGGGGGGGGTATGCATCCCCCGCAGCTCACAAGGTGGGGGATGACATGTACAATCATCCCCCAGGTTGCACGGAAATATATATATATGTTTTAATCAGTAGTATTCTTATTATTACTTTTGTTTAGTATTAAGGTGATGATGATGATGATGATGATGATTATTATTATTATCATTATTATTATTATTATCATTATCATTATCGTCAACTCGTCATTATACTTATGATTATCATTGATATTATTATCATGTTTTATTCTCAATTATCGTCGTGTTACCATTATTCCCTTAGTACATTCGTATTTCTGATGCCCAAAACAACTGTCTTCTGCTCCTATAACGGGGTGGTGACTAACAAGAGACGTTTACAATGGACACTGATGTAAATCCTGAGGAGGGGGGGGGGGGAATGCGGGATATATCCCTCACTTTTGCCTATTAAGGAATGGCCTGCACAATCATCCCCCTTCCTTTTCAAGGAGAAATGATTTTAAAACAAGCAGTTTAATGTTAATTCTGTCAAAATGAATATACGCGGCTCTTATTGTTGAATGTCCATTTCACGAAACAAGTGTTATCTGAGAGTCAAAATATACTTATAAAACCCCGAGAAATCCTGAGCTTTAGGGGGCTCTGCCCCCTGAAACCCCACAAATTAGGCCTATCACCATGTTTTTAAATGACCTGCTACATGTATAAACATGTTAGAATTTAAATTAATACCATCGGATGAAGTGCCAAAATTTGTTGACTGTCCACTTCACAAAAAATAGTGTTAGCAGAGAGTCAAAATAACCTCATGAAACTGCTAGAATCCGTGAACTTCAGGGGGCTCTGTCCCCTGACCCCCACCCGGAACCCTAGAGGGAATTTTAAGGCGAGCCCCTGAAATTCACCCCGTAGGGTGGGCAGCCCCTCCCCGCGTTAACAAGAGTTCCGCGGACCCCTATCAAACGTCCGTTTTCTTTACTTACGCACCCCTTTGAAAAATCTCTGATACGGGCGTGGTATATACGGTATCTGCGTGTGCGTGTGTGTCTGTATCTGTCTGTGTGCACGCGCGTGTATGTGTATGTATGTGTAAGTGTGTGTGTGTGTGTGTGTGTGTGTGTGTGTGTGTGTGTGTGTGTGTGTGTGTGTGTGTGTGTGTGTGTGTGTGTGTGTGTGTGTGTGTGTGTGTGGTGTGTGTGTGTGTGTGTGTGTGCGCGCGGACGTGCACACTTATTTGTGAAATGCACTATGATCGACCCCACTGGACATCAAATCATCCCCCCTAGGTGCGATGACCTGTCTACGCCACTGATCCGACACCTATTATATTAGGGGTAATATAGCATCTATTGGACCATATTAAATGGTTTACTCATCTCGCATTTGATTTTTTTTTTATTTTTCGGGAGGGGGGGGGGGTTGGAAGACAAGGGCAAAAGGTGTGAACTTCCGATTTCTTTACAAGTACATTTCAAGACACTACGTACATGTATATGTATTTCGTGTCTTCCGTGCTACGTGCAGGTCGGAGCACACGCACCTCCTTCCTAATCTCACCTCCTACATGTCCTAACCTACATTCTGATGGCTAAAATGCACCACTTAATGACATCCGAGCCTCTGCTTTAATACTGCATATGGGTATAACTTTAATATATATTTTTTAGTTTTTAGATTCTTTGTAAGTTGACTTGTATTATGAGTAGTCTTATCAGGAGAGCACTCTACCACTAGATTTTCTTAATGCCTATATTTACTTATATTACCCCGGAGATAACTGGCTTTAATTAAAACTTTTGGTAGGGAAAGTTGATAAGAATCATGTTTAAGCAGTAATTTTGACTGTACCCATGACAATTTCGCTCTTTTAAGGCCCCCAAATTAATATGTTCAAGGTCTGAAAAAAAAATCAGATTTTACAGATAGAGGAATTTTGACAAGCTTATCGTATGGAAAAATATGTGTTGAATCCATTTAATCAGTAAGTTATTTCAGTACCCTTTTACTTTCCTTCGGGAAGGTTTGTGCTGAATCTTGAAAAAAGGTTGTCTTTAGTTCTACTTATCCCAACTAAGTCTAGTTTTTTTTTATTATTTTAAATCACCCATGGAGCAAAATATATATATTTTTTTCATTTGGGATAAAAAATGATAAGGTTGATTTTTTTTGGAGGGGGATTCAGCAAATACGCTTAGGTACGATATGCTTGTTAAAAGTTTCTGTATCTGAAATGATTGAGTTTTATAGTCTTTAATTGCTATTTTTCGGCTCTAAATTGACGGAAATAGCCAAATTGTCATAAGTAAGGTTAACTTTAAGAATGTGTTTTATGAGCCCTTCAAACCTTCCTCGTCACAAATTTTGATTAAAGCCACTAATAGCATATTTCTGTATCTATATCGAATCAATATATTGAATTATATACCAAGTATTTGTTTACGAATTAAGTGAAACCGATTAACTGTGGAAAAATACATGTATTTTAAAAAATGCATGCATTACTTGTTTTTTTCGTTTCTTCTCTATGTTGTTAGACAAAAATGTACCCAGATGAAATTGAATAAATGAAGTGAAATATTGAAATGGTAGTGTGCAAGTGTCCTCATACGGTTCTTGTTCAGTGGAAAATGGTAACCCAATGGTGTTTACTTATCATTGTATGTTACGATAACTATGTATCCAATAATAAATGGTAGGAAACCAATACTGAATGGTAGTGTAATACAGCCACAAGTCAACACCACTGACTTATAATCTGCCACCGGTGAACATTAGAACACAATTCAACGACTAGTGAATCCCAGTGAATCACAATCTAGCTCCACTGAAATCACCATCTACCGCTGATGAACAAACACCATTGAACATTGGAGTACCATTCACACAGAGGCACCCCCATACAGACAGACAGACATACATACACACACAGACACACACAGACAGACAGACACACATACATACAGACATACACACACATACAAACACAAACACACACACACACACACACACACACACACATACACACACACACACACACACACACACACACACACACACACACACACACACACACACACACACACACACACACACACACACACACGAATTTCTCTGTGTCAATTTTCGACTTCTGACAAAGTAACCACTATTACTGTTATGATTATTGTTATATTAATGTTGTTTTTATTATTACCACCTTTATAATTACACTTATTGTCTAATTTCAATTAGATAATATAATCGAAATCGAACCAGTTTTAATTCGTGAGGTTGGCGAGTAAATATTTTAGTGATATTCAAAGTACACTTTAACCAATAGTCAATGGATATACATGAATACATTATGAGACAGCGGTATGCACAGTATGAAAAGTGATTAAACAAGCTTTTATGATTAACATTACAAAAACATAACAATAAACAATAACTACTCTACGGTATGTAAATCCGACAAAAATTCTTTACATATTATGGATGGAAAGTAACTAAAATTATTCATACAGGGTACACGCCCCCTCTCCGAACAACATTCAATAATTGAATAATGTACTTACTAGACTGTGTACTATTTCTGAAGCCTCAGCACTGTTACATTCACTGGTGGAACGAAATGCCATGTTTCCCCCATTTACTTATAACTTTGATACTGACACCCGAATGTACTATCGAAACTTTCTTTTGTGCAATATTGGAAATGATGGTGTAGATATCACAGTTCGTGCGTCTATATGTCAGTCCGTGGGGTAATGCGTAAGGTGATGCCATTCGGTGGAGACAAGAATCCTGCAGCTCCAAGTTGGGGTGGAATCTACAAAACAATATAATAATATTAAAGTGATAGGCTAACATTGTGGAGCTTCACTTAAAAAAAAATGTCAAACTTTGATATCTGAGCTACATAGTAGTGTTCAAATGGACAAATAAACACCCTAGAATACAGAAGTTTGGAAAGTTACACTGCGAATGGCAAGTTATGCATGAATAAACAATTGAAACTCGGGGCGAGTTTTAATAGCCTAGGTGTACACACAGTAAGTCTATGGGAGGAAATGGGCAAGTGAATCTGGTCAACTTAAGATTTTCACTTTTTTAAAGCACTAAATAATCATTTTGAGATACAATTTTTTCAGGGCTTCATTTTTAGGCCTCATCAAAAACACTGGTAGCATGGGGAATCATGTGGCTCAGATTTTTTTAACTGTGGTAGATGTTAGCCAATACCTTTAAATGGTGATGATGATGATGATGATGATGATAATGATAATGATACTACTACTACTACTACTACTACTAATGATAATAATAATAATAATAGTAATAATAATAATAATAATAATAATAATAATAATAATAATAATAATAATAATAATAATAATAAGAAGAAGAAGAAGTCGTCAATGTAGCGGGCAGGTCGATGAAATGAAGTCAACAGTGAATCTATTGATTATGCTTGGAATCAATGGATTTTAATATTGATTTTCGTGTTGACTGAAATTAGTCAATAATAACTACTACAACATTTTGACAAAATAGAATATATAGTTTTGAATCAGACGAATCTCTCAACTGATTCTTTGTTTTGTTAGTGTTACCTTGTTATTGTCCTTTTAAGTAACTAGTGTGAAAGTGATGCACAGTAGAAAATGAAAAAAAAAAACAAAAACAAGTCATATAAAGTGCAAGTTTAGTTTCGGTGTAGTTTTGTTATTTGAAATCTTTATGCCCAAAGGTCATATCACAGCAACCATAAATTCTGAATGTCGATCGTTTTTCAAAATTAATTAATGACAAATCCCAGGGGGACCCGCGAGATTTTCGATGTTCAAATTACCTTAAAGACGCTATATAACACTGTGGAAGACCCGTTTAAAAAAATTGTCGAACTTTGCTGTCTGACATATCTGACAGTGTTTGAATGGACAAATAAACACCCTAGAACACAAAAGTTTGGACATTTATGCTGTCACTAGTACAATATGTGCAGATACAAATTGGCACATTAATTATTCTCAGCCGATAGGAAATTCTGCAACACAGCACTCTATGGGGGAAAGCTGGAATGGTCTCTCAATGATTTTCACTTTTTTAAAGCACTTAATGATCGTTTTAAACTGCAATTTTTTCAGGGCTTCATTTTTAGACAGTATCAGAGACACTGGTACCATGGGGAATCATGCATATCAGATTTTTTTAAACTGGAAACATGATTATACAATGCCTTAAACACCTTATTAACGCTGAGGATTCTGTGTAACCACTAATTTGTATCATTTTTTTTCCTTTAAATAAAAACCCCATCTTGAATACATGCATTCATCGCAAGATATACATTTTTCAATGGCAATTTCTTCGGGCTTGTAAACACTGTACATGCATTTTGTGGTCGGATTTCAGTGATTGTCACTCTATAATCAAGAACAGGTAACGGCGGTTTCCAGGAAAGGCTGAAATGACTGCTTCCAACCTTTTTGGTGGAAAAACATCAATATTACGTTCAGCTTTTGATTTGTTGATCTTTTACTACTCTTTAATTCATGTGATTACTGGAGGGGTGACAAAAAGTCATACGGCGGGATTTTCCAGAATCTGCAATCGAAAAGGTAAGTTTAAGCTGTATATTATTTACACTACTTGACATTTTTTGGTTAAAATCATGTTCATGAAAACAAAACCAATCAATACTGTCAATAGTCTGAGTATGGTACGAAAAGGGTATATATGGCTAATATTTGGTAAAACATCACAGCACCTCTGTCTGAGGACACGTCTCGAAACGGTATTTCTGGAGCACTCTGACTATCGCTATCTTGGCTTCCATCAGAGCGAACCTCATGCCGATGCAGTTACGGGGTCCTGCCCCGAAAGGCATCCAGGCAAAAGGGTGACGCTTCTCCCGTTCCTCCTTGGTAAACCTGAAACATACAAAGAAGTCACGACGTATTACGAAAAGATCATAAACTAACTTGTACACTGCGTATCTAAGTGCTGAAATTACTCTTTGCCTTCCTCTCACTCTCAGTAGGTTTCACCGACTCTTAAATTTGGACTATTACGCATCACACCTTTTTGTTTTGCTTGTTTGAAGAAGTTTTATTTTCTACATTTCATAGTTTCTTTCATATCAATAACTCATATAAGAAGGTTCAATTTACAAAAATATCATTCAGAAAACATTTAACATAATACATAGTAAATCGTATATTTTTGAAAGAAAAATGATACGATTATTATATATACAAAGCATTATGACAGAAATATAATAACTTCATTTACAATACAATACACATTTTATATATTCGATGCAGAGGGCCGCCGTTATAAGCTACGCTAGAATAGACGGGCAGCCAAAGTAAATGAACAATCCTGTTGTGAATACTTGTTAATTCATACAGATGGGTCATATTGTAGTGAATCCAGTGTTATATAATTGCTTGGTACGCAGGAGTGGTGCTTGTGCACTTCAATATAAAATATCCATCGGTTCACCTGACTCACCCCCTCTACGTCACTCTCCTATCTTACCTTTCGGGATCGAACTTCTCAGGCTCGGGCCAGATATCGGGATCATGATGAATGCCGTAAATGGAGATAAGCAATTGCATACCCTTTGGAATAGTGAGGTTTTTGTACGTGCACGTCTCGGTACATTCTCGATCAGCTCTATAATGACAAATAAATGGCAGTAATTCAAAGGTTATTTATGACAAAATTAATAAGTTGTACACAACATGTTACCGATGAGAGTTAAGAAAAGATGAATAAAAGAAGAAAAAATGACAGAACAGGAGGATGAAGAAGAGGAAAGAGATAGAAGACGGAAAAGAAAGGAATTGTTGTAGAGAAAGAAACGGTAAAAACTGGAGGAGGAGGGGAGAGGAAGAAGATGAGACGAAGAAGAAGAAGAAGAAGAGGAGAAAAAGAAGGAGATGACGAAGAAGAAAGAATATGTGGAATATAATTTTAACACTTTGGGTGTTAACGGCGCACGGGCTCGCCCACTTGTATCCGCAATGGGGTACTATTAATCCAACGGTTCGCCGAGAAGACGATCAGTTCCATACCTTTTAATTCGAATGGCAAACGTCACTGAACCAAATAAATGAGTTAAAATGACTTGTCTCGATATTATTTGGATTTTTACAGAAAATCATACATTTTTGAGAGGTTATACACACAAGTCTAAAACAATCCAGTCCCTGGTTAACACACCTGGATTTTTAGCCCAGCACCCAAAGTGTTAAAAGACCATTATGCATATAGATAATTGAGGACAAAATGAATGACAAAATAAACTAAGTGTGTGTGTGTGTGTGGGTCGGGGGGGGGGGGTATGACATAAATAGGACAGCCTTTGACAAAATTTAAAGGAAGGAGCCAGCAACTAACAGGCGTAAGTTAAGAAAAAAATGAGTTCTTGCCAACCAATCAGATCGCACGTGCACTGGTCTGGGGGTGACACGACATATGCTCCGGCGACAAATGCTCCGGCGACAAATGCTCCGACGACAATTGCTCCGAAAAATGCGACAAATGCTCCGCGACATTTGCTCCGCGACAAATGCTCCGGCGACATTTGCTCCGTCGACAAATGCTCCAGCGACATTTGCTCCGACGACAAATGCTCCGGCGACATTTGTTCCAGCGACATTTGCTCCGGCGATAATTGTCCGGCGACATGCTCCGGCGAATTTGCTCGGCGACAATTGCTCGAAGGTTCGCGACAAATGCTCCGGGCGACAATTTGCTCTGGCGACAAATGCTCCGGCGACATTTGCTCCGGCGACAAACGCTCCGGCGACATTTGCTCCGGCGATATTTGCTCTGGCGACAATTGCTGCAGCGACATTTAAGCCAAAGGTACGACAATTGCTCCGACATTTGCTATTTAAGGTGTGACAATTGCTCCGACGACAATTGCTCTTACATAATTATGCTCCAATGGTTCGATAATTGATCCAGTTACAATTATTCCTCCCACGACATCATCTCCGATGAAATTTTGTTCCAAATGTGAGAAAAATTCTAGGACGACAATCGCTCCGCTGACGATTTATCCGGCGACAAATGCTCCGGTGACTTTTGGTCAATCACAAAAATACAAAATTGAGCGAGAAACCTTAATTTACCCCTTCTCACAATCTCATTCTATGCTCTGATCATGTTTAGTCATACTAATCCAAGTCTCTGGAACTTTCTTGAAAGTGACATTTCAAATAAAAGATCACCGTTATGTTGCAAGAACAAAGTTAAATGGTATTGTCATATGGTATTGATGATTGGTATTGCTTAAATGTTATCTTAGTTCAGCACAAGGTAAACTGTTCGTTGTTATTTTACGTCTTTTCGCTCTCCCTTTCATTGTTTAGTAGGCATTTTTTTTTGGTCTCGTTAGTCCGTTACTCCTCATACTGAATATTGCACAGTTGTAATCTGTATCACGTGATACTTCAATCTGGCCACATTTCCCCATTACTGTCTTCAACAATATCCTCTGTTGGTGGTGATTCAAATTATGCAAGCTTTTGTTTCAGAGCATTCTTCAATTCTACATAGAGTATACTTATTTTCTTTTAATCGTTAAATGTATTAATATTGTTTCCAGTTTAAAAAAATCTGAGCTATATGGTTCTGCCTGATATTGGTGTCATTGATCAGTTCTCAAAATGAAGCCCAGAAAGAATTGTAATACGAAACTTTATTTAACTGCTTTGAAAAAGCGAAAATCTATTGAGTAACCCAATTTACAATGCATGTTTTCCCCATACACTGTCATTCTAATTTGTATAAAAGTAGATTGTTAACTCCAAGGTAAATTGTAAAACTAAATTCCAAGGTTATTCTCATAATTTTAACGTACATTTGGCTCTGTTAAAATTAAAAACAAGTTCCATGTCATATCCTATAAAAAAAAGTAACTCTTTATACTTCAGAAAGTAAAGAACTTATTTCAGTATACTAAAGGCCTTTTGTTTTCACTCCGTTCGCATTACTGTTCTGTGTTAAGCAAAAAGTTGCTGTTGTGATTCTGTAATTGCTTTCTGATTTTGATCAATAAAAAAAGAATAGTTTATTTCATCACACTATTTATTCCGTTTCAGACTTGAAGTAAAAATTATGCTTTCTTTCTGGAAATTATCACAAAATCACTACATAAACAGACTTAGGCCGTGCGCAGGATTTTTCCCCGGGAGTGGGCGGGGGGGGGGGGGATATTATCTACAATCGTGGGACAACGGAAGTGAGGGCGCAAAGTGTTCGATGGGGGAGGGCGTGTCCCCCTCCCACACCAGGGTGTTTTTGCATTTTCGGAATTAACGTTGAGCAATCCGGTGAAATAATTAGGGTTTTTTAAATCTAAATAACGCAAATCTAAGTGAAAAAAATGTTTACGTAGTTGGCCTGAAAGTGTTACATCCAGTGAACCGCACTCTGTCTTGTTAGCTGATCGATCACGTGTATACGGACGAGAACAGTACAGGTGCTTGCGTCATAGACATCCTTACAAACGAGCGCCGTATATTGAATAGTCTTTTCCAAAGCGTTACGAATTTTAGAATAAATGAGTAAGTATATTTAAGACATTGGCTAACATTGTGAGCACCTTGTTAAAAATAATTCAAGTCGAGATGAGGTATGTATGTAAATACTTGTATACGTACACAAATACTCAGAAACCGGCAAAAATATCAAACAAAACCCTATATAGATATTTCAAAAACAGAGATTTGATTTATTATTATAGTAGGCTATAACTAGAGGAGTTCGACTGCGTGCAGCCGATGGGTATGCCTCCACAGTCCACACTCCCATCCAATTGATGTAATTTGAAAAGCTTCAAGTCACCATGGTAGCAAGACCAATGAGATCAATAAGCCCATGTGACCTTTGACCAAGTTACAGTAAAATCTAATAAGCAGTTCTAAAATTATTGTGACAATGAGCTCAATTCGGACTTGAGGCCTTGTGACCTTTGACCTCTGACCTTTCAACTCCAAAATCGAATCAGTAAATTGGTACCTTTTATTAGATATTTCTCCCAAGTTACATCAAAATCGGACCAGTCATACTCATGTTACCACAGTAATAAGCCCAAACCTTTGACCTTACATCAAAATCTGATTAGCGGTTCTTGAGTTATCGCGGTAACGAGAACCGGTAACGGACGGA
>JZLH01S0114314.1:72798-89502 GCA_001188425.1 Eucidaris tribuloides | reverse complement strand
ATAAATAAGGATAACTAGAGGCCTCCGACTGCGGCAGTCGATGTACCTCCGCAGTCCCAGTCCATCACTGAGAATTGAAAAGCTCAAGTTACAATGTACAAGACCAATAGATGAAAGCATAAGCCATTGACCCTTGACGAGTGACAGTAAATTCCAATTCAAGAAGTCTTTAAATTCATTCGCGACAATGACTATTCGACAAGAGCTTGTGAGCTCTTTGATCCGCTGACCTTTCAACTCCAAAATCGAATCAGTAAATTGTGCCTATACATGATACTCTCCAAGTTACATTAAAATCAGAAAAGTCATACTCATTTATCACAGTCATGAGCGCCAAATCAGACATATTAAGCCGGAACGCGTTTGACCATTTAGCTCCAAATCTTAATCAGTTTTTTGTGCTCAAATACATACTTCACAAAAACATAACCAATCTGACAGCCGTTCTCAGTACATGGTAACGCCACAAATCAGACATTTTCAGGCTCGTACTTTGACCTTTCAGCTCCAAATCTAATCATTTTATTGGTGCCTTATAATAAATACTCACCCAATTCATCACAATCCGACCAGCCGCTCTCAAATTATAGGTTAACGACAAATAGCCATATATAGGCCGGTGCCTTTGACCTTTGACCTTTCAGCCCCAAAATCTATCAGTTCATTGTGCCTCATTATACATCTCACCCAAAGTATATACAATCGACACGCTCTCAATTATCGCGGTAAACGAGCCAAATCAAGACATATTAAGGCCGCGGTGAGCTCTGACTTGACCTTTGAGCTCCAAAATCTAATCAGTTATTGGTGGCTCTGTAACAACTGGTCTAGTACAACACATCAAAATCTGAACGGGGGTTCCAAGTTTATAGCGGAATCGAGCCCAAATCAGACATATTTAGGCCCGGACTTGACCTTGACCTCAGCTCCAAAATCTAATCAGTTGAGGGTGCCTCAATACTACTTTCACCCTAGTAAATACAACCGACCAGCCCATCTCAGTTATCACGGTAACGATCCCCAAAATCAGACATATTAATTCTCTGTGACTTTGACCTTTGATCCTTCCAGCCAAAATCTAATCAGCTTTTCATTGGTGCCTCAATAATACATACTTCTCCAAATAATAGCAATCCGACAGCCGCGTCATTATCGCGGTAACGAGACCCAAATCAGACATATTTAACCGCGGTGAAACTTTGATATATTACCTTCAGCTCAAAACTAATAAGTTCATGGTTGAACTCATAGCTAAATATTGTCCTAGTTACACACATCAAATAGATCGGGTCTCAGTTATCGCGTAACGAAATCCGTAAAGGACGGACGAACGGACGGAGGACGGACGGACGAGACAACCCAAACATGATGTCCTCCGGCAACTTGTCGAGCATAAAATAACATTATTTTATTTATGAAATAATGACATGATCCGTACTAAACTATCTATTAGAAATGTTTTATATTAAATCTTTAGCTTATTTGTACTGTTAATCCGCAGGGTGAACGCAATGGTAGGTTTCGACATAGCATACCCACAGTTAGGGTTACACAACAAATTTTGTCACTAGAGTTCCCATCTTGTTGTGAAACTGTTAATAAATTTCCATGATCCAAATGTGGGAATACACAAAAAAAAAACTCGGCGTACCTATGTACTTTGTAACGATAATTTCGATTGGTCAAGTCCGTTCCAGTAACTAAAACAAGTTGACCGTTCGGTATAGAACGAAATTTCGACTTTCTATACCAGCAAGGTTGATACGATATTGAGTGTCAGAGGCGTTTAGCTGAGCGAGTGATAATGGGGACTTAAGAACCTCGCCCACTGTAGGGAAGATTTGAGTCTTTGGCGAGTAACCAGACCAACGAACTGTTTGTGATTTTATCATTTTCCTTTCTTCTTTTTTTTTTTTTTTTTTGGGGGGTGTCTTCTACGTCAGTGAATGAATGATCCAGGGCATCCATTTGATTGGGGGGGGGGCAAAATGTGAAAAATGCCAAAATTTGGCACGCTCTGCGCGCCCAAATCGTAAAGCATAGTTGCTGCGCAAGCGCGACCGAAAAATTGAAATTTTGTATGTTAAACAGTATTGTTAGTGCCCGTGTTTAATGGTTTTATATGCTTTCCAAGCCTTTTCACATATATACCAATGCATATTATGTTTTTTTCAGTTGTCATAATAGTGGGTGGGGGCAAATCGTATGTTGCCCCCCCAATAGAAAAACATGAATCGAACGCCTGCTGAATGATTCAGTGAGTAGCACTTCCATTGAGGAAATTTAAATTTACCGTTGAGATAAGATTTACGTCAGCATGTATTTAAGCTTTGAATTTAACTTAATAATCAACAGGCCCCCAGACAACGGCCATGTCTTTGATTGCCCAAGAATATACCTATTCAACTGCTGATCTTGTTTTCTTCCAGCACAATTAATTTGGATTAACAGAAAGCAATCAATTTTCTCCCCATCCCCGCCACCACCTCAACACACACACACAACCACACAACCACATACAATACACACACACAAATACATAATACCACCATTAGTACACAACATAATACACAGCCAACCTCCACACAAATATCATACTACTCACACTCTCTCACACCGACAACACACACACACAAACCACACATACATAACACATACATCCATACACACACAAATACAATACTACACACACAACATAGTCACATAACATACATACAACATCACACACTCACTTCACACACTAGTCACCACTCACACACAACAGCACAAATCACAAACACAGCACCATATACACACATACCAACACACACTAATCCTGAAACATACACATAAATGAATATTAGTATAAAAATCATTGTATTAATCCGAGATTTTATTCCATATTTATTTGTCACACACAGCTGTTGACACAGAATTAAGATCCATAGTTTATAAATGTATACAATCACGAGAAACACTTTGAAAAACCAATAACATATGTATCAATGTAGACTATTTTAACAAGATAGAGATCCCAATAATGACTGCTTCTGTTCTGATAATGGTTTTGATGCAAATGCAGAACCTTATTAATTTATTGATGACAATGGTTTTCACGACTCTTGATTGAGCATAACTACTGGTGGCAGGTGCTAAAAGAAAAAATGTGTCCTAGTACATGTATGAATCAATGAAAGTCTATCAGGAGTTCTCCATTTGACAGCTGTATAAAACTTAGTACAGTAAAATCAAAATACTAGTTACTCGCACGTTTCACTGTCTTGAAACTTCACATCGCCAGGTCAATATCAAGTTTTTTGAAGTTTTAGATCATATAACAAACAAGCAGGGGTGGTGACCTCGGGGGGGGGAGTTGTCCGCCACTATTTTTCAAAGTAGAAATAAAAATATATGGGAGTGTGTTTCCGAAAAAACAATTCCCGCGACCCCCACCCACCTTTAAATTTCACTAATGGCTTTCGGCTGATTATTTGGCCGCAAATTTTTGCCACATAAGAACTTTTCCAACAGATTTCGCATACCCCCCCTAAGATTACCCTGACAACGCCCCTGCAAATAAGCATGCATAATTTTCTAAATACACATTTAGACAAGCATAGAATAACTTGCAAAACAATCATATCCTACCGAAGTCCTTAATAAAAAGAAAGTTCAGTAGTGTTAATGACAAAATTGAACTGCCTCTAGAACTTCTCTGATCATTGTGCCAATGTGAGATAAAAAGCACTGAATTATAACGCTTAAATTAACGTGTTATAAGAGAGGTTAAATAAAGAATATGCTAATCCTTCAATTTATGATGATATCATTTATACTTCAAAGGGGCCAAGCATCACAATACATGACATCATGCATGTTAAAAACACACAGCACAGCCAACAGCAGAATTTCTCTCTGTCAGATATGTCTTTACAGACATGTATTGTAAGAATAATTTGGTAGATATTCCATATCAATTTCTAACTTTCTAAGGATTTTAATAAAATATAATTTGTTAGGACTACATAATGCGAAGTATGTAATCATAGAATCTGTACGAAAAGATATACTGTGTCTTGTCATAGCAATCGAGATATATCAAATGACGAGACCGCGTCTTAAAATCATGTAATCCGCAACAGAGTCACACCTCTGATACAATGCATATATGCATGGCTTGTCATCTCCATCAATTATCCTGAACCGATCCTGCACGGAAGCAAAAAGAAAATATATCATAAAAAACGTTAATCGATCATCAAACATGACAAAGAAGGCATTGAACTCCAATCTTCAGACTAGTTATGTAGCAGGTTAGTATTTAAATTAAGCTCTAAGTACCATCATGTAGAATAGTGATATTTGACATTCATCGAAAGCATATATTGACATTATACGTATCAATGATGATGATATACCTTACTGTTCATGGTCATGAAAAACTGATCACCGACCTTTCATTGACACTGTCTGGCTCTCGCGGCTGGCGATTCTGGCTGGACCGGGCCACACATCAATAAGGGCGATAGTAACAATAGATGCTACGATACCTTACACTTCCTGTAGCCCCCGTCAAAGTTATTCATGTTGTGAGCATAGAAAATGGGTTCAAAATCTGGCAACTAAAATTAAGAATTTTTATTAAGAAATAATGTTAAAGCCAAGAGTAATAATTTTGGGGATTTTTGTGTTATTTAGGAAAGGTCATTACACGCATAACAATTCTGATTTCTTGTGTTTTTTTTTCAATAGACTGTCTAATTATTATTAATAATAAATTCGGGGGGGGACCCAAGATTTTCAAAATTTAACTATAGTTTACATTAGGCATCCAAGTTAGCAGAAGTTATAACCTATTAAACCCTTTGGATGCTATGTAGCGTAAAAATATAGGCGAATATCAGGGCACACCTACTACGTATTGGTCCAGGAGGACCAACATACACACAACTGTAACTAATAATGGGGACTTTTTGCAAGTGCACTTTGTACTGCATCACTGATACGTTTAGACCAATCTATAGAAGATGTACACAAAAATCCCCTGGGGTACACTTGCTATGTGTGGTCAGGTACCCAAATGCATCGGTACGCCCCCCTCCTCCCCGAGATTTTTTCATTAATTGACAGGAGTGACCTGGGCGGACGAAGCAACAGGAACTAGCCCGAGAGCGCAGCGCGTACGCCGCTAACTGCCGCTTGACTAGGAGACGTCCAGTGCTAGGAGCGGTTCAATAAACTTCTCTAAAACAACTTCATTCAATGGCAGGCGTTGAAATGAAAACATTTCGAGTATTATTGTGATGTCAGAGGAGAGAAATTTCATGGAGATATGGAATGCTTGCAAACCAATCTTAATACCTTTATCGTAATAAAGTTTAAAACCCAAATTAGCATTGTTACTGTTAATTTTTACCTGTTTCTAGGATGTCCCAGCGCTGTGCACCCCTCACCTTGCTGAGGAAGGTGTATTTCAGGGGAAGCCCATCCTCATCTCTCCAGTCGACGCACGCGATGCTGAACTTGGTCTGAAGGGCGCGGCCTTCCAAGGGGTTGATGCTGCACGACCCGGGGACAGGTGGGGGATTCACTTCGATCTGTCTGATGGCAAATCCTGTGACAATCCATGTCAAAATTTAAAGTGTTTGATAAAGAGTGCGACCAGTAAATTGCAAAACATATATCCGGCAGTGAGTTTTTTTTTCTGTGGCTATATGTTTTCCGTGATACCGAAAAACCAAAAAGGACGTTAAGTCGAGAACGGAAAACGTAGTTTGACACCTTAAAAATAAACTGAGTATCAACAAAATGACAGTACCACATACAGTTCGCCTTTGCAAAACCACGTAGGGTCCACAAATTGTGTTACGATTTGCTTTTCTCAAATATCTTATTTGGACTTTGACCTTTTAGAGAATGGAAAACGTAAGAGCCCAGTTTATTTTGATGGCTTCAGGTTTCAATAAAGAAATCTGGTAACTTTTGTAATGAGGGATATCGTGTCCCGCTTTACGAGAAAGCAATCGAACAAAAACGAAGCTGAACATGATGCATACTTGTATAAAGTTTACTTACCATACGGAATGCCGTCATAGTTGTAAGATGCACGAACCCCGATCTGATAAAATACGCCCACTTGGAAAAGTCCGCCTTCTATCACCAGATTGGAACTGCTCTTGCCAGTCGAGGTGTACGGCAGCCACACATCTTCGGCTAATGGCTGCCAACTCGTTGAATCATTACTCTTGAATATTTCCCATCTGTCGAAATGAGAGTGTAGGGCTGCCTGTATAGTTTTGCTGAGACAAGTGCTTCTGGTTTCAGTTGTCTAGGGTACAAGCATTACTCTATTTTCGTTCTTCGGTGTCTTTCTAAACTGCATTTATTTTTAAAACCATTTAAACAAATGAAGAACTCTTACAGAAATGTCGTTATCAAAATAGAATAAGTGTCCTCGATATCTGTATAAATGTCCAATAAATCTTATAAGACTGAAACACATGACATAGTTATAACAGTGTTGTGAAGGTCGTGAATTAGTTCAGCCAAGTGGATTTTGTCTCCCAAAAAAGATGCCGTTTAAATTTGGTTTAAGATATTTTATACAAACCTGAGTAAAAGGAAAGATTTCATTTGCCAGTTTTCCTTATGTGCCTGTAGATCTAAATTTATTCTTGTATCTTTTGGAAGAAAACATTTTACACACAAAACACACGATTGAGAATTTATTGAAAATATACCGTCGTACTCACATGTAATAAACATTTTGGTTACCAGTAACTGACGTTTCCAGGGCTAGTCGACTCAGAGCTGCAAGCATTGGTCCACAGTTAATCAAACAACTACATGGTAAAAATACAAAACCATCGGATGATAATAATGATAATAATAATAATGATGATGATGATGATGATAATAATAATAATAATAATAATAACAACAATAATAATAACAATAATAATAATAACAATAATGATAATAATAATAATGATAATAATAATAATAATAATAATAATAATAATAAGTGGGAGGAGGGAAGAAGAAAGAGAAGAAGAAGAGATTATAAAGAAGTAGTAGATGATGATGCCTTCTAAGATTTGTGATATTGCTTTTTTCACTGAGTCCGTTGAATTATCATCATCAAATTGGATTAATAAAAAGCCGCATCGTAAGACCTCTTCTCGAACCATTCTTGTCTTCATTACAAACGAAAAAATGTCATAGTTTTTGTCCAGATCCAATAAAGAAATTCTAGATGAAACCAGCACATTCACAAGTGAAATAAAAGAGCGAAATGTGGTGGCGTAAACATGTACATTTCTGATAAATAATTCATTCATATTTTATTGATAAAAATACCTCATACCTTATGAAAATATTGGGTACACTACCATCTTGCACATAGATTGTCTGATAGGGCTACCCCTACTCTGTCCTCCTTAATCACCATCAGTATGAATTCATACTCCATGTATGGGTACATGTAGGATGTATTGACAGTCAAAATCCCAGATTTGTCTGCAAGAATTCCTGCAAATATAAGACAGGGTTACATTTATAAGTGTTCAATTTGTTCCAAGATAAATGGCATGTCACTTCGAGATCAGTCAAACGTTCTTTGTGTTTGTTTGTTTGTTTGTTTGTTTGTTCTTGTCTATGTCTCTGTGTAGTTTGCATCTGTTGACCGAAGTTCTCTTCCTCATTATTACATGTTAATGTATTGTCAGAAATAGATCATTGTTATTCCGTCTAAACATTATTGTGGTTATTTTCGTCAATTGTATTCATAAAAATATGTTCAAATGTCCCATAATATAAATTTGAAATGGTATAATCATAAGTTTGCTATGCTTTTCATTATAGATCAGGATTAAAGTACACATGATCACTTACCACCTGGCGCCGGGACATCTGACGGTCCTCCAAACCTACCAAAACATCCTCCAACATCTAAGTCATCTTCACGCGCAAAATCAACATTCGTGATACTGTCGCTGACAATTGCTGTAAAAGCATTGTTCCAAATTTGAAACGTCTCGACATCATTAATGATGTCACCACCAAATGGCAAATAGCGCTTGCGTCGACATTGCCACGTAAAATTCATACCAAGTTTGTTAGTTTTGTCCGTATCGGGGTCAAATGTTAGTGTCAAGCCGTCGATGGTCACGTTGTCATTGCTCGATACAGCGCGAAAATCGCCGCCCTGACTTTGACTTATCACAGTGAGGCTATGATCGGTACATTGGCAGATGTGATAGTCAATCCCAGGCTCATTCCAAACCGAGGTATTGACAACAAATCGGTATTCACCTACAGGCAGAATGAGTGCCGGAATTACAATGGATGTTAGTGTAGCTCCTTCTGTAATGACACTAGAGGGTAGCGTAACCTCGACTCCGTCATTAACGTCATCATTAATCCTAAAGACTTTCCAAGCAGAAAATGCCCTGTCAGATGTTGTACAATTAAGCTGCACTTCAGTTTTCACTCTCACCGTTTGCGATGCGGTGAACATGCGAAATTCGTTGGTCTCAAAGGTTACTGTGGGCAAGAAACAACCTGGTTTCCGGATCACTTGGCGTACACAGGCTACCTCCATGGAAACAGTATTCTGGATCTTTGTAGAAACTGTGAATATCCCCGTCGAACGGAATTCGTTGGATATTTCTATGGATGTCTGTTTGGTTCCCACATCTCGGTTAAATTAAGTTGCACGAAAGGTCGGTGGGTAGCCAACATTTCCATTTCTTTGGGGTAAAGTGCTTGGCATACTGAGTAATCCCCATACATTGCCAGGTGATAGTCTTTGGAGGTGTCATCACCAAAGTTTACATAAATGCAGGCATGTGTAGGACACCTAATGAAGTGTAAGATAAAGGAAAGTGTCTTATTGGCTGTTTCAAGTCCAGGTCCTTCTATCCAGAGACCTTCCACTTTGGATTCAACAAACGCAGTTGCTGTTGCTTCAGCCCAACTTACAGGATTCGAAACATTCACTTTGATATCGTATGCACCAGGTTCCTTGAACCGCCAGTAGTTACGCGCAGACTCACCAATCTCAAATAAAGGTTCAAAAAGGAAAATATCTTCAATATCATCATGGGATGAAACTGACCATTGATATGTCAAATTAGTTCCCCTGGCCGTGACGACATTCACCACAGTAGCTGCATCCCAAGGGATGTGGTCTTCGGTATTGCCATATGCGACAAGGTCCAATGTGCCATTCGCTGCATTAACAGAATTGTACATGACTTTAATCATAGGTAGGTGGACTGCTTCATAAATGCTCAGAGGTAATGAGCAGATTTGATATGTCTGAGATGCATTCACCTGAAAGGCGATTTCGAACAGGAAAGGTTGAGTAAATGTGTTCCAGAAGATTGTGAGATGAGTGGTGGTGTCGGTGTTCAGTGGTGACGAGCTTTCGGGTAAGAAAACAAGCTCCCGTTGTCCCTTACCGTCTGCAAAGTTAACCAAAAAGGTGGCTCCACTTGGGAATGGAAACTCATTTGACCTGAAGAGATGAAATGGAACTTGAATTCGTGCGTCAGGGGGAGGGGGTAGGGTGTGAATGTCATCATACACAATGGAAAACATGTCCGGAATAATGGTGAGAGTGAACTTTTTACACGCTGAACTTAAACTATTCTTCACTGACAGCGTGACTTCGTAAACCTTTTCCCAACAAACTGTATAGGAATGATTAAAGTAGGCGAAGAGTCCGTTATCTGTATCGATATGTTCATCACTCGAATCGTCCCCGAAACTTGCAGTGTACCGCAGTCTAGTTCCAGCAAGGATTTCAATTGTGAAAGTCAAAATTTCTGCAGATGATGCGGTCAGCTTAGAGACATTGAACGTGGAATTCTGGATCGGAACATCGGCGATGACTTTTCCGGACGATGCCTTGTTGCTCACATCGTTAAATAGAAGAAAGTCGTAAAGGTAAATCCCGGGAGCTAAGATGGGAACCTTGTAATTCATCGGATAGGATGCATTGTCCAGGAGTTGGAAGTGATACTGTGTGACATTTTCGTATTGGTCCGTGACACTGAAATTCAGCAGAACTCTCAATGGTTCTTTGATTTCCTCACCGCTGTAATCCACATGAAACGTGATTGATCCACTGCCGTTGTTGAGGAGATACGCCTTTGATTCTACCGTCATCTCTAGAGGATAGACTGATGCCTTAACACGAATTGTTGCATTTGTACTGACATGACTAACGTAATTCCAAGCTTTTACTTCTAGGGTATGATTTCCAGGGATCACAAATGCATGCGATTGCGTTTGACAGGAAGCCTGTGATGAGACATGGTCAACTATCCCGGTTAAATTTGTTCCATCTGAAATCTGAATGATATAGGTCATGTGACTTCCTTGATTTGCATAGAGGCAGATGCCAACATCTTGTTCAGTGCCGACGACATCCGTGACTTCAATATTCAAATCGACGATTTCCATCTGAACAGTGAAAGTCAGATTCCAAATACTGGGAGAGGTGATGGGGTTGCTTACTCGTACGGATAAGAGGTAGTCGATCGGTTCCAAAATGGAGGTCGAGATCAGACAGCGAGCGATGGGATCAGGCAGAATCCGCACGAGACAAGTGTCTGAGAAGTCGTCATCATTAATGAAGATCTCAACCAGAATATCTGTTCCGTCCTTGACAGATACATCGATGACTACATCTTCGCCAAATGTGATGATGGAATCGTTGCCAATTTGAGTAAAATTCGCAGTGATATTAACCGTGGGATCTGTGAGTGGTGTTGCAACGTAAGCATCTGCATTGATTGAATCGTTTCCGAAGGCATTCCTTGATTCGATTTTCACTGGTAATGCACAAGGGGTACTGGAAACAAATGTGAATGTACCACCCCAATCTGTATGCATAGAGTAAAAGAAAAAAAGATGATTTTTATATAGGCTTGTCTACCCTCACTACGGTGACAAATCACGATATTTAAACAATTATAACACTTACTATTCAACGGAAGTGGTAATGGTCATTTGAAACAAGTAGATTAGTTGTGTTTTTAGCTTCGTATGACTACACTGAGCTACATCTTAAGAGTTTTTTTTTTCAATAATGGTTTAAGTGAAGATGTAGCCAGCAACAACTGGACTAAGTTAACAAAGATTTTGGCTTCTTGCCAACCAATCATGTATGTACTTTTTGAATCAATAAGCTCCTCCCCCTAAAGCTGTTTCGGCAAGTTTTTTTTCGAGGGAAGAAACATGCAAAGACGTAAACTTAACAGAAATTATCGAATTTATAGGGCCTTGCTTAGGGTGAGTGTCACACAGTACCCCATATTTAGGCTGGGTTTTTTTTTAAACCATATACCATAATTATCACAGTACTCACAATATATTTTTTTCTTAACTTATTCCTGATATTTGCCGGCTACATCTTCCTTAAAGACGTTTTTTAGTTGAAGGTAGAACAGGTTTAAATCTCGATAAGTGATAGGAATGGATTGGTCATTTTAACGCCTTGAGCATTTAAATCTCGTTCGAGCAAGCAAATGTCACCCATTTACCTTTACGTTCTGCGGTCACATTGGTCATATTACAGCCGCCAATGGAAGCAGAATTCATGGTGAAGTCTGGTGACCCTTCCCACAATACAACAGTCTTCTCAATAGGACATCCCAAGCTGATCTCAAATGATACATTTGGAGCTGCATGAAAAATGATATGAACGCAAAGAGAAACGACAATAACATCAATGAAATGAATTCAACACTGTGATTTTGTCATTATGATTATACATAAAACTTACGTAATGTAAATATTGTGTAATATTTCAGTTTTGTCATCGCCCATTCTCCAGGCATGTCTAAAAGCATATATTTATATAATTAAAGGATGGCAGAAATCTGATATCACTGAAAATTGTTGAGTCTTGTGCAATCACCTATCCGAAAGACAAGTGGAAACTTTACTAGAGGTATGTTGTCGCAAGTTATTTTTTGTATAAATGCATTATATAAAACATTACATTTACGAACTATTAATCAGTGTGTAAAAACAATACTCTTGGATTCTATTCATTTATAAGTATTACAGTAATAAGTACCTTTCGATTTGTCATGGAACCAAATTATTGAGTAAAAATACGCAAAAAAAATCATATTTTTTGACAATTTTTTCTCCATATTTGTACCTTCGTAATAGACACTCCATGATACCGTCATTACGTCACCGACCTCCACTGGTACGATTTCAAACTCAGGAAGAGATTCTGTGTTGTTGATGAAGTCCAAGTGGGGTAATGGCGGTTCGTGCGTCACCAAAAATGATGTCTATGTACAATCATCGGGGAAAGAAAATAAGATTAACCTTGTAATTAAAGTGTTACATTTTACATTTTGTTTAACAGTGTCACTTCTTTGAAATAAAATCACTACACCTTGCATAATTATTATCAAGAACAATATTCTATTGATGATAATACTTTGTGTGTTATATTTTTGGAAATTAACCCGTATTAGTGTTTGGGTATTACATCATGAAACATTAATATTTTAAGAAAAAAACTCGATAATGGATTAACGTGTGGATTTTTTTAATGATATCTAAAATGTATCAGAAAGTATAACTTTTGTGAACATGTTTTCCCAGAATAAGCAAACATTAGTTTGCATTACATTGCGGTGAAAAGCGTACAATTTGAAATTTCCCCCCTTTTTAACCAAACTGTGTTTTTACATGTAAATAAAGAAATTTTTGTACCCCAGACATCAACTACTTTGACAGTAAAGTGACACTTGTGCGTTGATGACGATTTGTTAAAGTTCAATACCTGAGAGATTAAAATTAATCTATATAAAATACAACTGTTACAGCAAAAGCGTCTATTTATTATAAACACACAATAACTATAACATGTATGAGCCATTTGGTTAACTACCATGATCAGCGCAGTTCCATCCATGTTTTGTCCTTCGATAGTGACGTCATACAACCCAGGCTGTGTCCAGTTATGTTGAATGACGTTACACAGACTCATGTATGACTTGGTGCTGTCATTAAACCTCCAGTAGAAATGGTCTACCTGTACATCGAACAATGCTTCGAGAAGCACACTCTCACCAACAAGTCCTAAAAGTGGAAAAATATACGAAGCTATATTCAAAAATGCATGCCATGATATTTATTAAAACAATTCTTTCAAAGTCGGGTACGTGGAGGGTCAATATAATAAAATATCCAAACATCTACAACTTGCCCATTGTATAATGGGCAATACAGATTTGATTCTTAATTTGCCTCATTTTTAAGTGAAGTTAGGTTTCTCCTGCAATTTGTACTTTTTGCACACTAGCCACACTTCAGTTACGCATAGAAAGTATGAATGACTTCCCGGAGCTATGAGAAAGGTATTGCACTGAGTAAGGATTAAGATGGATGAGCAAATCATAAATTGGCCAACAAGGCAGGGCAAAAGCCAAACATTCCCAAATTATTTCGTCCTCCATGACTTTGTATGTTTGAGGAAAATAGTTAAGCTTTTGAGTTGCTTCGATGACGTTCAGCTAAAGGCCTATTACTGACATTTTCAGCAATGTGATAATAAATGTGTTACCGAGTTGCTTAAAGGTAGTTTACCTTTTTGTTATTATTGTATGTACGGTATGTATGTATGTATGTATGTATGTATGTATGTATGTATGTAGGTCCTTACCATAAGCTGGTGTCTTAATTTCTACTCCCACCGGAACATTCAGACTTGGTGCCTGGTCTGAAATCTTAATTTCTCCAAGAGCATTGTCAACGGTGACGTTCACGGCTGTTGTATTCCAGACACCGACATGACCATTTCTGATCCGGATGCGAGAGGGCAGCACGACCACTGCTCGGTAAAGATGTTCCCCAGTCACTACGTCCGCCATGTGGCCTTTGAGCACTTCATCCTCATCCAGGCGATGTCCGTGTGTTTGGACTTCTAATTTTACCGAGGTAGATTGACGGTTTATTTCTGCTGATCCGGGAATCATACTGATCAAGTCACCACGTTTTACCGATATTCTGTTACCTTGCGTCAGAGTAGCAAAATATCTCCCCGTTTGCGGTAAAGACATGTCATATGTGGCGACCACTTTATAGTTGTTACGAAGGAGAGAATCACTGGTGTCGGGAGTGGGGTTAACACATCTACGTTTGGTAAAACTAAAACCACCCGGGCCTTGACATTGGTGACCTCTGGAAATAGTGATATCTGGTTCTGCCGGCTTTGAGTTATTTGTGCATGCTATGCTCACGTTGGCAAAGGGACGCAATACCTTTATGAATACAAATAAACAAGAATGTATGTATAAATTGTAAATTCGTCTTCATCGTAATTATATATAGCAAAATTTCAACACTCTCGGTGCAAAATCACCTGCCTATTTTGTAAAAGATAATGTAAACACAATTAATAACGTTAAAGTATTCTATTTAATAGTCTAAATTATGAATGATCGTCAAGACTGTGTCGAATATTATGTTAAGAGTTGGGTTAGGTAGAAAATGATAATCACAGAGTAATGCAATTTAACGGTGCGAGGCATTTGATAATATCATTGATAGTATTCTGAACTTTGTTTGTTTCTTATTTACACAACTAGCATTCTTTGTTTTTGTTTTGTTTTTGATCCGAGTTTTATATTGTGAAGGGTACTTGACTGTTTTAGTGGCATTTATTTCAGAATGAATGCCCATGACAATTTACACGCGCGCGCGTGTTTAAACTGGAGCCAAAAAGACACTGTGAAATGGGGTGAGCGAGTTTGGGGTGATTGAACAAAAAAGTAAAACCAAACAACCAACCACGTGTGCTTAAGAGTGATCTTCACACTTTCTATTAAGTCAATCCAGTAGAGCTATAAACTTGTTCGAGTTCTTTTGACTTATGTATATACATCTTGTTCAAAGTTGATGAGTATATTTTCATTCAATTTGTTTTCAATACCTCCATGGTAATAGTACCATTGACGGCCACACTAAAGTCGAATCCCACCAGAACTGCATCCTTCGTAACGGGACTCTTGGCCTTGATGTAGCGCCGTCCCGGAACGATGGTGTTCATGGCGTCTTGGGGCGTGGCAATGAATGCAGGTGGATTTAAGGCAGCCGCATCCGAGTCCGCGGGAACCATTGTGGGTGGGGCGACAGTCTCCGGGTCTGCATCTGGACCCTGACTCTGAACTAGCATTTCTGTGGCGCCAACGTAATCTACTTCGGAATCTGTGGACATGTAGACACGGATCATATTTGAAAGAACAGCTCCCTTCGCGCGTCTCAAACCAAATCCAAACCATAAACCCCTCAATGTTAAGCCCAAGTAGTGCATTTGGAATCGATACGAAAAAATAACAGTAAATTGGTGTGTGTGTGTGTGTGTGTGTGTGTGTGTGTGTGTGTGTCTGTCTGTCTGTGTGTGTCTGTCTGTCTGTCAAAATATATGTGACATAGCATTGAGAACGTTTTATGAAGTTACTTTCTTATTTTGTTTGCGGTGTACTCAAGAGAGAATATTAAATCCACATTTTAAATGGACAAGTTTATTTTATTTATTTATTTATTTATTTTTGCAGATGAATGGGGACATGGACTAATAAAGGTACACATTTACATCTAGATTTGCTCACATGTGACCAAAAATTCCTGTTTTATCTAGAACAGAACACAGTTTTATTGACAAGTGTATTGATGATACAACGAGTTATACTGCAGAATGCACATTGTTTATTGTTTGAACACTATGTATTACCAGTTTGTAAAACAGTAATTAATAGTATTTAATTGTGCGAATTATACTACGCCGTTTGGATTTAGATGATTTTCTGTATGGCTGCCAACATCATTGTGTAAATGCTACAGCAATATTTAAAGTATTACTCTATATGTTCATTCCGTTACTGATGGCGAACAGTGCTTATGTTTACCCTGCACGATCTCGATTTTCTGAGATAACATTTCTTTGATAATGCTCCAATTTCTAAATTAGTTGTACAATGAATTGTTGTCAATTGAAGACAAGCAATTCTCAAGTTAAACCAAACTGATATGTTTTCGGTAGATTCACAGCTAGCGTAAGAAATAATAGATTTTACAACTAGCATAACCGATCAATACCCTTATGAAAAGATGAAGATCTCATTATGTACGCTTCAAATGCAATCAATTGAGATGTCCCCTTAATTAATTCCCACGTGACCTTAATCTACATTTATGTGGTAGGTGTATTTCTCAGGGCCGTGCATGATACAGTTCTCACTGTTGTTATTGTAATATTACTAAATTTACCGCTTTGCATTCTGGTGACCTGAATAATGAACTGTCGATAATTTAACCTTGCTTTTGAGAGAGTGATCACTTCATCGGGCGAACACTAAAGTCTGCCACCAAAATAACGTATATTCCTCAGCCCATTTGTCGTAAGAAACTAAGTGCTTTGCCGTATATCGACGAATTAAGTAATTTCACATCTTCGAAAGATCGATAAAACAGGCGGCAATAATTCATCCTGTCTGGTGTATGTGTGTGTGTGTGTGTGTTGTGTGTGTGTGTGTTGTGTGTGTGTGTGTGTGTGTGTGTGTGTGTGTGTGATGTGTGTGTGTGTTGTGTGTGTGTGTGTGTGTGTGTGTTGTGTGTGTGTGTGTGTGTGTGTGTGTGTGTGTGTGTGTGTGTGTGAGTGAGTGAGTGTGTGCGTATGTGTCTGCGCGT
>JZLH01S0114314.1:59273-70940 GCA_001188425.1 Eucidaris tribuloides | reverse complement strand
ACGATTTAAAATACGTTGTCTCAAAAAAACTTTACACTTTGAAATGGCCCACAAATAAAAAATGATTTCGAATTTTTGAAATTTTTTTAATATATTGGAAAGCTTAACGTCTCTTCTTTCATATGACACCAAAACGTCTGAAATTGTTCATGCTTGAGTTGAGCACGTGCCACCTTTTTAAAGGACATGAAAATTAGGTTGCGCAGGAATTGGCTATTCCATTGTAATGAAAATGATACAAGCTCTCTTCGATTATGTGTGCAGCTTGGGATTGGATAATGTAAATTAAAGATCTTTAGTGACTGAAACCATGAAAGACTACCTATTGGGGTGAAATGGGAAGTGGGGTGGGGTAGGGGTAGTGTGCGATGTGGGGTGGATGTGGGGTAGGGTGGATGGGGTGGTGAGGTGGGGGAGACGGTAGGGTGGGGGTTTAGGTAATTCTAACTTACCACCTCCCCCATGCACAACCCCTATTCCATCCACACCACCCCCACATCCACCACCTCACACCGCCATCATCCCATATCCAGCACCCCACCCCTTCACCCAATACGGTAGTCTTTCATGGATTTCAGTCACTAAGATCTTTAATTTACAAATCCCAATCCCCAGCTGCACACATAATCAAAGCGCAGCTTTTTATCTTTCAAGTACAATGAATGGCCAATTCCTGCGCAAGCCTAATTTTCATCCTTAGCAAAGGTCGTAGTGCTCAATCAGCATGACACAATTTCCGACTTTTTGGTGTCATATGAAAGAGAGACGTTAAAGCTTTCATATATATATAAATTTTTAAAAGTGTCGAATAATGTTTAACTTGGGAGCCATTTTAGAAGTGGAAAGTTTTTTTTGAGACGCACTGTATATCGCATTATAACTTGTTGTGGTTCCATTTATAGAAGTCAGGATCATACTTGATAAGTGAATACATAACCAACATTTGAAGGTTCAAACGGCACTCACCTAAAAGTATGTCGAAATTGTCATTCCGTCTTGCCACTGACCTTCGTAATAAAACGGATAGTCATCTCCGAAACCAATTTGGATGGTGACAGATTGGTTGTCTGGCTGGCCATTCGACCAGGTTGGTCAGGGTAAAAGTAACGCGGCTCAAATGCTGGAAATATAGCCTAAATTAAATTCCGTAACGATAAGTAGCACTGATGAACTTGACAGATTAACGCAAAATGTCAAATGATCACATTACATCAAGTCTTAATGTTTCTTGCATAATGATATCTACATTCAGTTGTTCTCGCTGTTGTTTTAAGGGGTGGGGTTAAAATAAGTATAAATTTTTACTTCTTTGATAGTAAGTCCATAACCGTGAGCTTTCTTTCGCCAACCAGGATAGCATCAACAAATTTGTCATTGAATATTTAATAACAACCGAGTGCATACCCATTTTAAGGATTGATTGTAATAAAACTGCAGTTGATTCATATTGCTTACAAGGTGCAAATGACGAACTTGTCGAAACATTTCCGGAAAATCAATCATCTTTGACATCATGTTTTAAAGAATAATAATAATAATCGCTAATACGGTGGCATCATCATGAAACTGCTTTATAAGAGGATTACATTTCCGCTGATTTTTAATTGTCTCTTACATTGGCCACTTGCTAGTTCTTGTATCTGGACACCGTCCAGTGGTCTTGGCACCTCGTACACGGAAATGAGATTTTCGCCTTCCACATGAATATGAAGGGGCCGCGTCACACGAATCGTCACACAACAAAGGATTGTGAGTAGACCCGAAATCATCCGTCGCGTTAGAACAGAAACACTGTGTTGCCATTTCGCAAAATTGCCAAAGCTGTGGAATAAATGATTGAAACAGAAATTTGGAATGCCATGCAATCGCACATTAATTGCATCATTACTAAAGTCTATCAACAGAAATGCGATATTCACTTCTTTGTCATAAGGAATTGGAAAAATAAATATCTTTTAATAGCAAACGCCTCCCAATTTTGTTCGTACTTTAATATTTGATAAATAACGTATACTTGAGCGCATTATTTAATGAAAAAGAGCCAAAAATTGTTGCTGTAATAATCCAATTAAACCCACCATATCAGGGCACTGGAACGAATTTGTGAAGAGTGTTGAGTATTACGAAGGAGATTCGTAGGCCATAATGCCAATCTATTGCATAAGGCAAGTGGGTCATCAGGTCCTAAAGCGGTTTCGTTGAAAATGCAAACAGTGTACAAGTATAAATCAGAAAAAAGGGTCATCTTGTGCCAAAACCGGGATGCAGTTATGGTACAATTAATTTGACAAGCTAAACATAAGACACAATGTCCAGGTATGTGCAAACTATGACAAAAGAGATGTGAAGAATTATAAGGGGTGCAGCATCCATAATCTCTTTTTTATGTTTGTAAGGACGCGTTGTGCCACCCCTGATCGGGTTCTGCAGCACTTTTATCCCCTCTAGCATCCCTGGGCCGGGAGGGGGGGGGGGGCATAAGCACACTAACCTGTAGTTTCTGGTTTCACACAACTTAAGCACAGTTGTCCGGGGTCGTTTGCCTCCAGTCGTAATGCCCCAGGTTATCAGTAGGGCCGCACGACCCGTTGTAGCTGGGACTGGATCGTCAAAACAACCGATGAACGCTGTCAAAATAAATGTTATGTTAGATTTTGAATGCATTGACGCGCACACACACACACACACACACACACCACACACACACACACACACACACACACACACACCACCACCACCACACACCACCACACACCACACCACACCACCACCACCACCACACCACCACCACAAAAACCATTATCATCACCACAACACGTTTACCACCAATACTACCATATACACCAACACCACTACCATCATCGCTCATAACCATAACCACAAGTACCACCACCACCAAATGTACAACATATCGACATTCATTTCTTCTTTTGGCGTATAATGTTCATGAACTAACTCTACGTACCAAAGTCGTAGATCTGCTCCAAATAATACACCCGAACTCCATAGAAGTTTGATTCCTCTGGACGTAAGCAGATAATTATGAGTTTGCATACAAAGATGTATTTGTATCGAACCAAGCCAAGATGTTGGAAAAGGCCACATCAGCAGATTATCTGCATACGTGGATGAATATGTTTTCAAACAATTGAAATGGCATTTGTGCATGTTAACAGTTACCTGAATCTATACTAAGAGACTAGAAAGAAGAATGACACCTACCTGAAACATTGAAACTATCCAGGACCGCATCCTTCTCAAAGTATGCTGATAACTTCATGCCAGTTCCCATGGCAACTGTGATGTCACACTGATAGTTTTGACTACCATTTAGACGACTAGGACAATCGATGGTGACGTCATCAATCGGTATGTGGACAGTAATTGGGTAGATTCTTTCCGATCCAGGTCCGACTTGACTGAGTTTGAGATGAACGACGTGGACTCCAGGTTCCCTGTGAGAAAAAAAAAATCAGTATTATTCTGTTGTAGACGGTTGGATTTGCTACCTGTATAACACACATTTCACACAGATCTCAGGACGAGTATATTCGCGATCAGTTCTGCATGGGCGGATTAAATTTGTTATCATCTCATCTTTGTTAGGTCATGTTTTATTACATAGAGCATGTTATTTTAGAGTACTTGGATGATGCTCTATATCTTATGAATGATTTCAATTTGACTGGTTAATGAAAAATATGTATACATGAAATGTATGAAGATATAAAGGAAGCACAATGCCACATACCATTATCGTTCAAGTATTCGAAATACCATATCTTTAGTTAGACAACTTACTGTATAGGCTTGCTAAATAGCGCGTCCAATATCTATAACTTTTTAAGCACTAAGATCGCATACTCGTGTAGGATGAAATGATTAATAAGCGTAGTGTACTTCGAGTTTAATAATTTTAGAAATGTTATAAAGTTTCTTTAAAACGATTAGAAATATATCGCATTATAACTTGTTGTGGTTCCATTTATAGAAGTCAGGATCATACTTGATAAGTGAATACATAACCAACATTTGAAGGTCAAACGGCACTCACCTAAAAGTATGTCGAATTGTCATTCCGTCTTGCCACTGACCTTCGTAATAAAACGGATAGTCATCTCCGAAACCAATTTGGATGGTGACAGATTGGTTGTCTGGCTGGCCATTCGACGCAGGGTTGGTCAGGGTAAAAGTAACCGGCTCAAATGCTGGAAATATAGCTAAAATTAAATTCCGTAACGATAAGTAGCACTGATGAACTTGACAGATTAACGCAAAATGTCAAATGATCACATTACATCAAGTCTTAATGTCATTTCATAATGATATCTACATTTCAGTTGTTCTCGCTGTTGTTTTAAGGGGTGGGGGTTAAAATAAGTATAAATTTTACTTGTTGATAGTAAGTCCATAACCGTGGAGCTTTCTTTCGCCAACCAGGAATAGCATCAACAAATTTGTCATGAATATTTAATAACAACCGAGTGCATACCCATTTTAAGGATTGATGTAATAAAACTGCAGTCGATTCATATTGCTTACAAGGTGCAAATGACGAACTGTCGAAACATTTCCGAAAATCAATCATCTTTGACATCATGTTTTAAAGAATAATAATAATAATCGTAATACGGTGGCATCATCATGAAACTGCTTTATAAGAAGGGATTACATTTCCCTGATTTTTAATTGTCTCTTACATTGGCCACTTGCTAGTTCTTGTATCTGGACATCGTCCAGTGGTCTGGGCACCTCGTACACGGAAATGAGATTTTCGCCTCCACATGAATATGAAGGGGCCGCGTCACATGAATCGTCACACAACAAAGGATTGTGAGTAGACCCGAAATCATCCGTCGCGTTAGAACAGAAACATGTGTTGCCATTTCGCAAAATTGCAAAGCTGTGGAATAAATGATTGAAACAGAAATTGGAATGCCAATGCCAATCGCACATTAATTGCATCATTACTAAAGTCTATCAACAGAAATGCGATATTCACTTCTTTGTCATAAGGAATTGAAAAAAAAAATATCTTTTAGAAATGATAAATAGCAAACGCCTCCCAATTTTGTTCGCTACTTTAATATTTGATAAATAACGTATACTTGAGCGCATATTTAATGAAAAAGAGCCAAAAATTGTTGCTGTAATAATCCAATTAAACCCACCATATCAGGGCACTGGGAACGAATTTGTGAAGGAGTGTTGAGTATTACGAAGGAGATTCGTAGGCCATAATGCCAATCTATGCCATAAGGCAAGGTGGTCATCAGGTCCTAAAGCGGTTTCGTTGAAAATGCAAACCAGTGTGACAAGTATAAATCAGAAAAAAGGGTCATCTTGTGCCAAAACCGGATGCAGTTATGGTACAAATTAATTTGACAAGCTAAAACTAAGACACAATGTCCAGGTATGGTGCAAAACTATGACAAAACAGATGGTGAAGAATTATAAGGGGTGCAGCATCCCATAATCTTCTTTTTTATGTTTGTAAGGAGCGTTGTGCCACCCCTGATCGGGTTCTGCAGCACTTTTATCCCCTCTAGCATCCCTGGCGCCGGGGAGGGGGGGGGGGGCATTAAGCACACTAACCTGTAGTTTCTGGTTTCACACAACTTAGCACAGTTGTCCGGGGTCGTTTGCCTCCAGTCGTAATGCCCCAGGTTATAGTAGGGGCCGCACGACCCGTTGTAGCTGGGGACTGGATCGTCAAAACACCCGATGAACGCTGTCAAAATAAATGTTATGTTAGATTTTGAATGATTGACGCACACACACACACACACACACACACACACACACACACACACACACACACACACACACCACCACCACCACCACCACCACCACCACCACTACCACCACCACCACCACCACCACCACCCACCACCACAAAAACCATTATCATCACCACGACCAACGTTACCACCAATACTACCACTATACACCACCACCACTACCACTACTACTAGTCCATTACCAACACCACTACCATCATCGCATAACTATAACCACAAGTACCACCACCACCAAATGTACAACATATCGACATTCATTTCTTCTTTTGGCGTATAATGTTCATGAACTTAACTCTGAACGTACCAAAGTCGCAGATCTGCTCCAAATAATACACCCGAACTCCATAGAAGTTTGATTCCTCTGGTACGTTAAGAGTTAATTATGAGTTTGATACAAAGATGTATTTGTATCGAACCAAGCCAAGATGTTGGAAAAAGGCCACATCAGCAGATTATCTGCATACGTGGATGAATATGTTTTCAAACAATTGGAAATAGGGCATTTGTGCATTGTTAACAGTTACCTGAATTCCCCGTGATAATTATAGGTATGGTAATTTAAAATATTTTATAAATAATTATTTGTCAAAAATATTTAAACTTATGCATTTATGTTATGAGTTAAATTTGAACTTATTTAAAAAATGATTACAAGTTCCATTTAAATGAATAATTGCACGCAACAAGTCTGCTTTTTATTTTTATTTTTTTTTAGATTTTATCGCAAACCTTGTAAAATTTTACGCAAATTTATTCAAATTCCAGTATTGGAAAACACATTACTTACCCATTCTTAATGGGTGAAATCAACGTTGTTAATATCTTTTAAATGGAATGCTTACATCAATTATCAAAAAGGTTTGATGTGTTAGTGCCTGTCTGCGAAGTATGTGTTTGTGTAGTGTGATATATCTCACTTACCAACATCCTGTTTCGTGTTGAATATATTCATCAGAGCAACCTGGATTATTTGAATTGGAAAACACGTGATAATTATGTTTACACAGTAAATGATTATGTTAAAATAACGTTCAGAAACATAATGTGCACAGAAACCGTAATATATTAAATGAATATATTTACACATGTTCCGTGGAGAATATGAACACACACATTTCACACATCCCAGATGTAACACTTATTATTTCCAAACAGGTTGCCTGCCAGAAAAAAAATGATTCCATGTGATTAAATACCTTTTTTATTAGTAAAATTTTCAGCAAGGATTACCACGAATAAAGTAATATGTTTCGCTTTTCAAACGAAACGTACCGTTGGATATAATACAGCGTATCGTGTTCTTTGAAATGGAAGTTTAGTATCACCTAATAAATACGGAAAGAAATAGATTGATTCTTTTTTTTTTCAGCGTCAATAGCATTTCTTTTCCAGAACAGATGAGACATCTGTCTTGGATAACACGAACACAAGTACACAAATTAATATAGAACTGCACATCTTATGTCAGTAAATGCGATATTGAATTAGTATGGAATCCGTATCCTGTGCTTCAGTTGTCGTTTCCTATAACTACGCCTACAATAAAAACGGACAAGTTATTAACTATATATTATAAATCACAATTGAAAAGCTAGGAGATAAGACATTTTGATTATTATTGTATATTTTTTCTTTTTACAACAAACGATACATATTCTTCTGATGGTTTAGAAATATACCTGTAAGCCAACTCGCTAAATATCACGGAGTTAATTCCCACTCCTTAGTGTGATTAGGGACCACTCTTTTTGGAGCAAAATTTTGGAGCTAAGATTTTAAGAGAGTGCAAAAAGACCTAAAATTAGTTCCAAAACGACGGATTTCTTCCACTCTCTTAAAATTTTAGCTCCGAAATTTAGATCCAAAAGGAGTAGTCCATCAAACTCCTTAAGGTGTGAAAATAAGCTACGTGCCATTTACAAAAAAAAAGTTCTTACCACTGCCATTAGAAGCACACTCAACTTCAGATCCATTTTGACGGAACTTCTTACATATTTTTTGTCCAATTAAAACAAGGCAAATGTATGCAGCATTACAACAAATGACAGACACGTTCGCATGAGTCTAATGACTGATAATAATACTTAGAACTGTCCGACAAAGGCTTACTTGATGAAATGCATTGTAAGACCTTCTGAACATAATTTTCCGCGGTAAGTTGGCGGTAATTAATTTTTGAAGTTGAATCGTTGCTATAGTAACGCATTGTTCTTTATCCATGTACAACTGAGGCATGCAGGCAAAAGTATTGATTTTCCAAGGTCTTAGTTATTTTGTTACCAATAATATAGCGAACACACGCGGGTGCATCTTATCATAATTACAAATACGATCAATATAGTTGTGCCTGCTTATTTTCATTAACTACATCTAGACATTGTCTTGAAATCATAATTTCCAGCGTGTTGCCTTTTTTGATATGTTTTGCGGCGGCCATTCGTGGGGGAGGGGATACGTAGGTAAACTTGAATAGTATTTCTTACAAAATAATCAGGTTAAGAGTATTTTATGTTCGTCCATTTCCTTGCTCGCTTGCTTTAGAATCTGACGCCACTAATGTAAAAAAAAATAAGAAAAATAAAAAAATTAGAATGAGTTGCAACGCAAAGTTGCATAAAGTCAGATTGAGTTATATTCGCTACAACACCCCATCCACTCCACTACGTTCTTTGAAATATAAGCAGCCCCACCCGCGCCACACTACCGAATGAGTTTTAGCCCAAGTTTAAAGATGATTTTTGTGCAGTAGTTTAATTGATATATTTCTTTGCGATTTCACGAATGCTCGTTTGTTACCCATCTTCCAAATTGAGCATTATTTGTTAACAGCTTTCTTAACTGCAAACATAATCGCTTCTTATCTAAGATCAAAAAGTTCTCCTGTAATAAGTTTGCCAACATATCATCACAAAGATAGGTTTGTGAACTATTCATTAATAGAGACTGTAACAATCATACGCAATAGTCAAATCTTCAAATATCTTTTAAAAATTGACAAGGTTTACCGAGGTTTACCAACCGTTGATAAGCCCCCCCCCCCCCCCATTTCGCGCTCCGTGAAAAACTAGGCCTAAAAACTAGGCCCTTTCTTGGGAATCCATGCTGTAAAGAACTGATCGTAACATGAAAGTTAACAGGCATCACACAAAGAATCTTGACGAAATAAAATCACTGCGTATGTGAAGTAATTCTGCTACTCGAAGCGTTTGCGGTGGAATTTTGATTCTACCTTTAGGCCCCATTTAGTATACGTGTTTTTGAAAAGGAAACTTGGCTGAATTTTGTGTGCACTGGAGTGATTGTGCAAAATGTCTGCTCAACCAAATAACAGCTTCAAAGTGTTTGTGCAGTGAAGTTTCGATTCTACCTCTTGTTACGGCGCATGAATAAACACAGTCTTGTTTTGCTCTCCTTTATCTTATTAATGGCTGACGCAACCATCCAAACTTTTCAGCGGTGATGTGAATTTGTGCTTGCAGTTTTCATTCTAGACAAACAGCATTTAAAGTGAAAGGGCTCACCTATAAAACGACATAAGACAGTTAATCTTATTTTTCCAACTTATGGTGCGTTTCGTGACTGCATTTCACACAATTTGGCATGCCAATGAAATCCAGTCTTTATAAGCCTTTCTGGCGTCTAAAATTAGCTCAGGATGGGGCAGTCAAATAAATGTGGTGATAATTCAGAAATTAATTTTGAACTAAAACACCCCTCCTCTCCGTCACAGCCCGTTGTTCCAAGGATATTATAGATAGGATGAAAACACCTAATATTCTGATAATCGTGTTTGAGTGTTTCAAAAACATGTTGAATATTTGTAGGACATTTTCCTTATGAAACTAACACTTTATGCACATATTTTCTAATTCAGGTTTCACTTTTCCTACTTTACTGTTACATGCATTATAGTATAAGGAGGACGGGGAAGAAAATATCTGCCCCTATTAGCTCTTTTATTTTTTTTATCACACTAAATTTCGGTAATGTGGCTAAGATTTTGATTTTGATATAAACGTGTCCATGTGGGGTGATTACTGTTGCTATGGTAACCACAAAATAAGGATTTCTTTTCTTTTCTTAAGCACGTCATTCCACATAAAATTTAGATTTTTGTTGAAATATGACTCAAAAATATGGAAAATAAACTATTTGAACTGATTTAAAATATCCATGCTGAGGTCCACTTTTTATATTTCTCTTGAAAAGTCTGTAAAATATCTCATTATCGAGACAGCCAGTACTAATTATATATATTAATATTAATATTTAACATGTACTTTAGCATTTGAAGTTGGGGCAGAGTATATCATAATCATATTACTGAAATGAAAGCAAAAAACAACAACAACAAACATACTTTTTTAATCTTGTAGAACAATATTAATCAACAAAGCAAAAAGTGATATTGTTATTTAAAAACAAAACTGATAAATTTCAGTTGAATTGTGCTCGTTGATTGATTGGATCAACTGAGTATTTTCAAGACTTACTTTTTAAGACTTTTTGTAAGAGTATTGTATTCAATTTTGATCGAGAGAAAAGCATACCTTAATACGCGTAACAAATATTTTCAAGTTTTGAAACACTTTTGGCACGTTAAATAGCATATGTCAGAATCTGCAAATAAGCTGACCATTTTAAAACAAGAATTTTAAAAAATGGTATGAACACACAATTTCCTACGGATATTATCAAATTGCACCTTAACTTCAAGTTTGAATAAAAATAATCGTCTGGTTACCAAGAGATAGGTCTAACCTTCTGACCCCCCCCCCCTCCCCAAAAAACTATAAAAATAAATAAATAAATAAATAAATATGTAGGTGCCACAAATGCGAGGATGTCACATATTTGCTAACTCTAGACTTTGTCAAAAAATAACGTGAGTCACTGAGCCCCTGGACTGGGACTTATTCCCCTGGAGTGGTATAACGACGGTACTAATTTTAGGTGTTTGGCTCACTCACTTACATTGCTTTGTTTCTATAATAATATTATGAAAACATCTTCTGACGAATCCCACATCGATGAACCTATTACATGTGTTACCTTTCAAACTCTGACTGAACCCATGGATGTATGCAAAGAAGGGGGTGGGAGAGTCGTACCCCCCCCCCCCAAAAAAAAAATCAAAAGGTCCATTTTTTTCATAGAAATTTTTTTTTCGATGGCCATTCGACAATGACATAACAGGAAAAAAGAACCTGATCGGGTACATTCAAATGAAATTTTGCTGTAATTTCTTTGTGAAAATGCTCAAACAAGTATGATCACGACCCACTTAATAAAAAAACAGAATCCTGGATACACCCCGGCCATAGAACAAGTCCCGATGTCCTCGTCACGTGCGCAGATCGAGTGGCGTGATCCCTGAGTACCTTACGTCCAACACCAAATATGGGAAGATCCCTTTGATATCGATCGGCCTAATAAGCAAAGCACCTATCTGCCGTTTTGTTTGACAGCGCTGGTCGCTGTTCCGGAGTAACCCCAAAATCAATACAGACTTTTCACGGTCTGTATCTCCTTTTGTTAGTGGAAGTTTGCCTGTTTATTCTATTTTTTTTATTTTAGTAGTCAGAATTCAATTATTGTGAAATCCAACGACAGAATTGAAGCCACAGGCTAACAATGACCACAGTCTTAAAAAAAAACTGAGCTACATATCCTTCATGCTCCAAGTGTTTTGATAAAGTCTAAAAACTAAAGCCCTGAAAAATTTGTATTTCAAAATGATTGTTTAGTGCTTTACAAAGTGAAAAAATCTACAAGTACTCAGGATGACCGGATTCGCCATGCCCCCGATTACCCCATAAACTTACTGGTGTGTAGATCTGGGCTATTTTATACTGCTGTAGTGGAA
>JZLH01S0114314.1:37325-48118 GCA_001188425.1 Eucidaris tribuloides | reverse complement strand
AATTACCAAAATAAATGAAACCAAATGCCTTGGTAACTCGGCAATTTTAATACAATGCCCAAATTGTAATGGAAATGATGTGTTTACATTCACTGGTGAGTGACGGAACAAAAGGTTTGTTTTATTCATGTCTTTTCTCATAAGAAAACCTTTGTTTAGCTATTTCCAATATTTTTCTCATTCGCACTCTAATTTCAAATTTTTATTACGTAACCTTTTTATTGTTTACCGTACCGCCTAATAAATATAATAAGACTAGAACTGCCCTGGAAAAATCGTACTGGTTGGCAGGTATGTATATTCTTAGAACAGGCTTTACGCGAAACACTGATCTGGATATAATGTGGGACGCTTGTCGTATGACATTCAAAAATGGTATATTGGACGTCTTATGGTGATGAAATTAATAATGAGCCTGTGGCCTGTGCGTACTTTAGTATGCATATTCAAAATTTGCCGAAAACCCGTCTAAATAACGCATGCGGTGACCCGTACATGTCATCACGTGATACGGCGGCTAATCAGCTGTTAAAACTTTCCACTGACGCACGATGTGTTTGCAGACGTTCACAGGCCATTGTTACAGTCAGACACCGTCCCGCGTTGATCGCATAGGCATAGGCATACACAATGAAACGAGTAGCTGTGATCGGTGCTGGAGTCTCCGGGCTCGTATCGGTTAAAACTTGCGTAGAGGAAGGTCTTCAACCGGTGTGCTTCGAAAAGCAAAATTTCATCGGTAAGTTGTAAGATTAACATAAAATGTGGTTTTATTCTGGGGAAAACTTACGCCTACTTCTTTGTGTCTTTGTGTTTGACAGACAAGGACATGCCCAGGGACGTATGACTTTCGTATGGTCCAGCTGCATGCCTCACTCTATTCATGCATTATCTTGCCCGTAAACCATGGCCACTTTGCAAAATGTCCAAATGGCCTTATCGCGATATGACTCAATTTAAAGTCTGATCTCTGTTTTGTGCATTTTCCCCACTTGTATAATAGTGTGCTGAAAATCATTTTGGAACGATCGAATCCATGGTTGCTAGATGTCTATTATTGTTCCATTGCGTTCACGTAGAGGTCTCCGCAGTAGGCCTAATATTACAGTTATAGCGCATGTTTGAACACGATTCGAAATAGCTTTAAATATTGAGGAGCAGTCCCAAATTTAACGGGGAGGGAGGCGTGTTTTATGTATGTGTGCTTGAACGCACGCGTGTCTGTCTCTGTCTGTTTCTGTGGCTCTACGCGATTGGTTTTTCTGTCGATAAACACAGTTTCTTAATACATTATTTGACTGCTCACAAATAGTTTTACTCCTTATTCTTAAAACAGTATCATGCATTTTCATTTGAACAGTATGCATTTTATTAAAGTAATTTGCCTTTTGGATAAATATCCACTTGAGTAATATCGTAAAGGTTTTGTCGATTCAGTAACGAATGTGTATCCCTAGCTATTTACTAGTAGTATGAGGGTGGGGAGGTAGTGTACTCCAACCTGTTCGCTCTTTCAGAAAAACAAATACATGTATAACATAACAATAAACATGAGTTAAATTCTGTTGCATAAACCAAATGTGCATTTTGTTGTAATGTAATTCAAAAACACAGATAGCATCTCAAAAGTAAGGACGTATGCAAAGAATAACTTCACAAAACATTTACATGTAATTATAACAGTGCTGATGTATGTAGGCCTATTGATATAACGTAGGACAAGTAAAAAATGCAAACATAAATAAAACACTATTTTGACAGAATACTGACACAGACATTTATGAATAAACTACATCAACATAATTTGACATATAACCATGTCGCTATTGATTAACCAGAACATTGCTTGGATATTTTAAGACATTTCTAAAGAACATACATCCCTAAAACTAATGAAATGGATATTCTTGATACCAATGTACATATTTCAACACTTACTCAACTAATATTGAAATTACGTTTTGGAGACAAATGAAACTCGATCTCTACTTACTAAAATGAAACATAAAACAAACATACTTTAATTAGGATTTGCATTTCGATAAAAAAATACACAACGAATGAGAATTTAAATATGACAATCCATCCGTTTTACAGTCAATTTCCGAACATGTAAATTGGTATTCCTGCCGGGGGGGGGGGAGGGGGCACCCATGTATAAATGTTGTAACCATGCGTTTACACGAGGTTGGGGTAGTTTTTAACAGCAAAAGCATATTAAAATACACAATTTGGGGGATTTTTGTTTTCTTGGTTGGGGGGGGGGGATATTTTGGGGGATGAATCCACACTTTAGGGTATACCTAACCAAAAAATCCTTGCTTTGGGTGGTTTTGTACGTGTAACATCCGCGGTTAGGGTCGCTTTGAAAACTTGTTGAAATCCTATATAGTTTTGGGTTATTTTTTAAAGTAAATGTTCACGCATGGTTACAACATTTATACATAGGTGCCCTCCCCCGCCCCCGATATTCATATTGTGCTCGTGACCCCTTCATCCAATATTTCTCTTACAAGAATGGTGAAAGTATTACCATTAGTATTTGTACATTTGAACACTACTATGTAGCTCAGATATCAAAGTTTGACACTTTTTTCAAATTGAAGCTCCACAATGTTAGCCTATCACTTTAAGTTCTGTTCTAATGAGGATATATTGTAAATAAACCAGTAGGGAAACAGAATGCGTTTGACAGTTATTGTCATCATGCATTTGAATATTTTACATTAATTTTTCTAAAAAGTCTTATAGGCATATTGTTCACATATTGGTACCATATTGTTCACATATTGGTACCATGTTATTTATTCCATTCTTCCTTAAGGACAGTTCGGCTGTTTTAAATTCAGGTCATCTACAGCTTCTTTCTCTAAAGAGACAAATGCAACCACCATATAAAATATGGTTGCTTTGTCTTCAATTGTTTATGAGTCACTGGTCCTATACAAATGGTTTCTTTTTAAGTTAAATCTACCAGTAACAAAACAAAAGTATTCAACCTCCACGGTTGGAAATCGAAATCGTGTAAATTGCACTGCACAGCACACTAACATTAATCATTTGAGTTTTAATCCCATAATTATGACAGTTCTATCATTCCATGTTCCATTTTAAATTTTCTTTTATAGTACCTCTCTCTCTCTCGGTCTTGATGTCGACGATATAAACGAACAATACTTGTCCTGAATATAGTTCATCCTCGCAGGTTTTATGATTTCCACTTGTTCCCCTGTTAACATAGGGTTTCACGCCGGGACACGTCATACCAGCTCTCGCCACAATTGGTCTACTGCATGGGTGATGGGCTCGTGGACCAGTGTGCATCCGAGAGGACATTGCAGGCGGTGATGATGAAGTCTCTGGCGATATTATGCAATCTGATGAACCAGCCAACATACCAAAGATGCGGATGCTGTACCGCCGGGGAAAGGCTCCTCCGTTTGATGTTGGGCGTCTCATCTCATCTGCTTCCGGAGTGATGTGGTCCCGGGGTGTAGTGTGGTGTGGCGTGGTGGTGGTGGTGGTGGTGGTGGTGGTGGTGTGTGTGTGTGTTTGTGTTCGTGGTTTTATGTTTTTGTTCAACCTTTTCTTTTGTCAATATTACTATTTTCAGGATCATCTGCAAGGCGAAATTTGAAGTCGAAAATCTGTTTTCAACCCGCTGAATACCTTGGATGACCGGAACGGATTTTTTTGTTATTGTTATATTTTTTTTATTAAATTGGAGGCTACAGCTTTCACAATTTCACCAACAGTCCACCTGGGTCACCGGAAAATAGCACCATTTTCTACAACTCCCGCAGCCCCATCAGCAGCTATGGACGTACCATCTGGCAGATGAGGGGTGGCAATATCCTCGTGTCAATTGGCGCCAATCTGTCGTCCATCTTTTGGTTTTGTTCCTTTGTAGATTTTTTTTCGCCACTAATTTAATATCATGGTAGAGGTTGTTAACACGACAGAGACTAGACTGTTGAAATGGCTAATACCACGAATATGAGGCACTGTGGAGCGGGTACCTCGTCACCTTCAAAAATAACAGTGAACAGTTGGTGATATGAAGCTACTTAACAATTACATAAATAATCACTTCATAACAGAATTCTTCGTAAGGAGAATTTCATAATGATTGAAAGTTTTGCAGAAAGAAGTTTGATTCTTGCGCTTACTTCATTCATCTGTTGCAGACTATAATTATTATCAACACATGGTAGTGAAGGACTCTGTGAATGATCTCAGAGTACCTAATAAAAAGCTATCATTCCATTTCAAGTGTGAGAACATTTTAACGTAGCCACAATTTCTAACTAGAGTTTTGTTGTTGCTGTTTTTTATGGCTTTTTGGTTTTTTGTTTTATTTTTATTTTTTTCTTTCTTTTGTAATATCTGTTCATTGGAAAAACAAAACTCGTGAATCAAGACAGGGTAAATGTTTCATGCAAAAATACAAATTCTTATATAATACTTCATCATGTTAATGATGTTTTTACTGTATTTACTTGCTTCCTTATAATTCATTTGTCAATAATATCAAAAGTGCATTGGCTACCGGGTGTTACATAGTTAATACTCTACAACCAATGACACCATCTAAAAGGAATCAATACCCAAATTGTCCACTATGATCTTAAAATGTCAGCCTGTATTAACTCTTATATTGATCTGAAGTATGTGTTTTATATAGAATTGTAAGCTTATTATTTACCAAAGAAAGTATTAAAAGAGTGATGAAACGTGAAAAGTCTGATTGTCTTTATTACTTTCATTTCAAACTCTTCACAATACATGCTACATGAACCTACATTATATCTGCTTCGGTGAGAATCTGCTCAAACCCTATGAAGCCCAGATACGCTATAAAGAAATGTTAGACGACCAAGCTTCGTGTCACTGAGTGTTAAATTTAACATCCCAGATGTTCAGTAATACAGAATTAAAACACGTATGTTAACACCATACTCATTATTTGAACACCGTAACTATTTCTCGTAACACCAATAGTACTCCCTTTAACACGAATGAAAACACCGTAGATGTCAAATTCAAAACCCAAACTTTTGCTGTTGTGGAAAAAGACTGATGTTGACATTTCATGGCGCGAGAATATGATATTGACCAATAAAGGAGGAATTAATATTTGATAAATTTATGAAGTCCCCCGATAGGATTCAATATCTTAAAAAATACCCTGGGAAATAACCCAGATAAGGGGTAAACAATTTACACCATTACCAGGGGCGTCGATCCTGGGGTGGCAAGGGGGCAGCCGCCACCCCAATAAAAATATCGTGTGTGGGGGGGGGGGCAAATATATTGATTTGCTTTCCCCCCTAATAATTTTGACAACTTGAAAAATTCATAATATGCAATGCAAGGATATGTTTAAAAAGCATTGGAAAGCACTATAAAACCATTAAACCTAGCATTAAAATACTATTAAACATACCTGTCAATTTTTCGCGCAAAATTCTATATGAACATTTTTGACATTTTTGTCACTTTTGCCACCTTCCCCAGTTCCGAAACATGGATCGATCAGCCCCCTGACTCATATATACCCCCATGTAGGGGTGCCTTTCCTTAATTTAGGTCTAAAGGTAATTGGCAGACATTTACCAGCAGTTAAAAATGCTGAGCTACGTGATTCCCCATGCTTACCATTGTCTGTTGATAAAAGGTCTAAAAATGACGCCCCTGAAAAAATTGTAGTTTCAAAAGTGCATTAATTTAGTGATTTAAAAAAGGAAAATCGTAAGTTGATCGATTCACCTGCTCCATTTTCTCCCATAGACTTACTGTGTGTACACCTAGCATTTAAAACCGCCCGAAAGTTTTAGATGGTTTATTACATGAGCATAACTTGCCATTGCACTTGAACTTCACAAACTTTTGTATTCTATGGGTGTTTTATTTGTCCATAATGAACAACTACTATCAGATGACTAGTGTAAGTTCAGATATCAAAATTGACATTTTTTTTAAAATTGAGGTTCCACAGAGTTTAGCCCATCATCTTTAAAGTACTAGCGTACCAATATCCAAAGAGAATCCATTGAATGCACGAATGTCGCCAAGTTTTTACCAAAACCGTTGACGTACGTCATAAAGGGTATTCTCACCTAAAGGTCAAAGCGGTTGAGAAATCCGTGGTTTTCATCTTTTCAGGAGAAAGTGTTTAGAGGCAAATGGCATGCTTGGAAGTAGTCCTCAATTTAGGACGTGTTATTGAAATTAGGTTTCTGCTATGAATATTTTAGGCTCAAGCATTTCATCTGTGTTGTTTATCATAATATATGTCATGTTGTGACTGTCAAATTTGTTGCGTAGTATACTGTCAGTTCAATTGCTAACATGGTCATACTTTCATTCAATACAGGTATATGAATACTTTTTCCCCCCAAGGGCCCCCCCCCCCCAAAAAAAAAATAAATAAATAAAAAATAAAAAAATAAAAAAATCAAGACAATCCTTTCACCCTAGCTGTACATTCTAGCCAGTGTAAATCAATTGTTTGGGTCTTGGTGCTTGTTTTAAATTCTCCCAATTATGTCATTGTCCTTTACATGTGTTGCCAAATGTGTTCCCGTAGTTAGTGTGTCATTTGTTCCTCTTTCGTTTTGCTGTTATTGCTAACCAACACGGTGAATTTTCAAACAAATTCATTAAATAGAATGTATGTCTTTTGGTAGGTATAGTCTCCTCATAATATTCCTTTGAATGGAAAACCGGGGTTTTTCGGCTGCATTTAGCAGGTTTTAAGTATTTTAATGCTGAATACAAATGATGATTCAAAGCTAGAAGTTTCAAACATTTAGGCAAACTAAAGTCTTGATTGGTAGTGGTTACGAAAATAAGACTTTCTTCCAGCATTGGTATTTATGAAGACATTTTACGGGATTTGTATCCATAGATTCAGAAATCTTCTCCGTAGTTACTGAATATCCGTAGAACTGTGCATTAATACATACCCGTAGTATTCTATAGCTGCATTAATTTTGCAAGTTCTAATCAATCGTTGTTATGCTTTAATTTCTGTCGTGATGAAAATTACTTTCGGAATCATCAATGTCCTCGGAATTCAACAAGCATTCTTGAGAGTATAATGTACGTAACTGCAAAGGAACCTTCACGCGCAGCACATAGTGATCTACCTCAGTGGGGGGGGGGGGTAGGGTTGGGGGTCTCATATATAAAATTTGTACTTTTGTGGATTCCCTTCCCCATCCCCACCCCCAGAAAAAATCTAGGAAGATTTGGGGATTTCATGTTTACAGTAATGAGTGATTTTGAGTTAAGAAACAAGAATATTGCAGAAAAGGCAGTATGGGTTTTTTTCAGCTGGCACCCGTTGTAAGTATAACTATTTGCATAAAACATGTTTACTGTGAGACACTTCGAAATGTGCTTTGCTGTTAAACCTGGAAAATGGAGAAATTTGATTATTTATCACTTTGGCGAAGATTACGGTTAATATTCTGTATTTACTCATTTTTTTTAATCATCTTGGTGGGTGATTCTAATTTAGAGTCCAATTGGTCCAAGAAATAAGTATATAAAAATCCATGCATTAAGTTAATGTGTGGATTTCTGTACTAAACGTCTTTCTATTCAGAAGGTTCATAATTCACATAAGCCTTTTCATAAACATGCATTAGCGACAAGGAAGTGAGCTGGCCTCAAATGTCAATTGTACATTTACGTAATCGTGCAGCTGCCGAACTGCGTCACCATTGTATGTAGCACATGAAAGAATTTATGTGGTATCGATATCATGGTTCATGATTTTCAAAGCAACCGTGTATCTGGGGAACAACTCAATGACAGATTTTGGGAAGGCCGTTTATTTGTTTGTTCCGTACATTTTTTCCCACATTGTCCATCTAGCGGTTTATCGTCCCGTGATCGCGTCTCGTTCTTACCACAATGATTTTCCTGCCACTGCTGGGATTTCGACTAAAGTTTAGGTAGTTTTGCACATCTCTTAATTAAAAAGTTTATGTACAAAAGTCAATAAGATGGAAGTGTACTATTTCAGGATATAGATCTGGGGGAGAAAATGGGTATGGTCTAGTATGAAACAATACACTATCTGACTTGATTGTCCTAGCTAACGTTTCTGACACAACATGAACCTTATGACGCAGCCCAATGTTAAGGAGGTGAATAGGTATATTGTTGGCAGGACGTGACTGGGGGGGGGATTAAAGTCAGTATGTAGCTCAAGAACCAAATTAATTGAGGCAAATACATGCACCAATATAAGAACGAGTACGTAGAGTGTGTATTCAGGCTTGAGGGATTTGTCTTGAATTCGTTTACTTGAGGATAAACAAGCATTAGCTTACAAGTATTAAAATTCCATTTAAAATACACATCAAATTTGACCGTCACAGCGTTTCATGATAATACTTTTAAAACAAAGAGGAAATGTATGACTATGGCATCATCCCAATTTAACAACAGTCTAACAACAGTTTAAGTTTAAAAAATATCATTTTTTGAATCGTTATTTTGCTATAAAAGCGTTAATTCTAGCTACACTTTTATCTATCTTTACGAATCCAATCATATTTTGCATATTGATAAGGTATGGTCAATAATAATATGATATATTATGGATATTTTCTTTATCTTTGTAACTCATGTATGGATATGTACTATTATATCTAGGATTCAAAATTATCCTTGTAGTGATTGGTCAAGGTTGGCTCACGTGACATGAAATAGTTTCACCATCCACTGAGCTCTGCCGGAAGGTGGATATCCCAGAATCGTGACGTCACGATATCGGTATAATTTCCGCTATACCGATATCGTGACGTCACAAGCCACTGCCCCGACGTATGCGACACCAAGCACTCTGTAGATTCTCTACAGCTGTGCGTGCGACGTGTATTGACGTAAAAACACGTACCGCGGTGCGACGTTCACGCAGCGCAGATCGTAACGCTGTGATGTGCCCAAATTATTTCAAGTAGGCTAACTTTATGATGAATAGTGAGTTCATCAGACTTACTATTTTCAATCATCACTTTTAGACTTCGTTATTTTAATTTTTTGATCAAGGATATAAAGCAAATACACCATGCACTTTTTTCGAGGCACCAGTGGAAATTATGGATTCTCTTCGGTGACTGGCATATACATGTAGTACTATTTTCTTCGGGGCTGCGCCCCTCAGAAAATAGTGCTACGCCAGTCACCTCAGAATCCATAATTTCCACTGGAGCCTCTCAGTGCATGGTATATTTGTTTAGTATACCCTTTTGAATGTATATTTGTAACTTTGTGTTATGTTGTTAATAAGTTCAAATTCAAATTCAAATTCAAATGCAATTCAAATTCAAATTCAATGTGTCCTACTGTAAGAACCACTTCTAATCTTGTAATCCCCCTTTAAGATTATAGCTCATTAATCACCATTTATTGCATTGGTATTCCCAAAACGTAAAATTAGTCGCAGTTGCATTAGAAAAGGTTCTTTAAAAGAAAATTATATATTAATTGCACGTTTGAGCTTATTCTTGTTACACCATATGGTTAACTCTATGTCATTTTTACGGCCATTTGCGGGTTTGCTCTTCGATCAATCCTAATTATATCTTTGACGCAAGACGTTTACTACATTTAGACACCCTTACACGTGTATATTTTGTCTCGGATAACCTTGGAACAGATATGAAAGTCTAACTCACACCATTCGCAACCGCTGATATCTGGAACCTTCCTAAGCGCCTTCTCAAGTCGAGGAGAAAACGTCTGTTAAAGGAGGCTACTGGTGTTCTATCGTGTTTGAAAGCTACATAGTTTACATAACCTGGCGACGTAAAGGACCTCCGATAAAGATGGAACCATAAATTAAAAGATTCGTGTTAAAGGGCAGTGACATACCTAAAATACCTCAAGAACAGCGATTTGAAACATATACACTTGCTAGAGCATATATATTCAGGCTGAAAGGATTACCAGAATTGAAATGATCCCCTACCCTGTCGAAAATTAATCTCATTGAAAGCTGCACAGCAATTTTCACCGACACAGCATTTCCTGATAATAACTGTACAATACAGAGCAAATGTATGAGTCTGGAATTTTTACAGCAGAAATATTATTCAGTATATCTGATTCTGGAAGCTATTTTAAACCTTGCCATTTCCCTTTAACATTGGTATGAAGGAGAAACTAGAAGAGGACAAGAAGAAATGCGACGGAGGATGTGGAGAGAGGAAGGAGTAAAATTCAGAGTAGCAAGGAGGAGGGGGAAGACGACAAATATGATGATGGAAATGAAAAAATGAAAAAAAAATAAAAGCAAAAAAATGGAGGTTATGGAAGAAGAAGAAGAAGAAGAAAAAAAAAAGAAGAAAGACCTTTTCATATTAATGATATGTACAGAAATGAAATTACAAGGTAAATTACAATGAACACTGAACACCGACGAGAAGCACTTGCCACTTTGGGAGGTTGCAGATACACACCCAAAATTATGAAAAACAATTTACTTCAAATACATTCAAGCAAGACTACATTATAGTAATACCTACATTCTTTATAGAGAGATTTCAGAGGAGGAGGAGACGATGGAGGAGAGGAGAAAGAGGAAGAAGGAGGAGGAGGAGACGATGGAGGAGAGGAGAAAGAGGAAGAAGGAGGAGGAGGAGGAATTTTCATCTCAACAAGATAAAATTTTATTCAAATGTACGTAAAAATTGATATTAGAAGGTGAATTAAATATAATCACTTATCAAGCAACGATGACATAAATTTTTCATTTTATTTTTTTGCTGCAGACA
>JZLH01S0114314.1:11827-35604 GCA_001188425.1 Eucidaris tribuloides | reverse complement strand
CATAATAAAGTATGGTTATGTTCTTGTCCTGTCAAAATTTCATTGTGTTTTATTGTTTTTTGCAACCACGACACAACTAAATTCACACATAGCGTAATTTTTCTGGTATCAGGCAGTTCGTTTATACGAGAGCCTAGCGTGTAATGTTTTCTTCGAGACACTAAACAAATATTAAATGTCGTCGGTAGAAAAATAATGTTAGGAAAAAAATGAGAGAATGCATTAACCACGATAACACATGCGGACCAAAATTGATGTAAAAAGTACTGCGGAGTCTCACCAAAGATGGCGCCATCACATTGTTCGTAAAAGGCAGAGTATTTTGGGTTTTTTTTTTTTTTTTTTTTAGGGGGGGGGGGGGTGGTTGGCAATAATCCAGCAGAAAAGTGAAACATTCATATCCTTACGCTGTTTAAAAAGGACGTGTCCGTGGAATTATGAAGTACATTAATTACCTAGGATTTGACAAGTGTACCGAGCACTAACTGTCAAGTATTCTCGATGTAAAACTCACTGAACTGACTAAGTTCAATAGTATCATTTTATTATTCTTCCATTAGTCTATGAATAATAATCTGCATAAGACTTACGCATAAATGTATCATGTTCATAAATTCACGTGGTACACATTTATACAAGATTAAAAAACAAAATCATATAACGGACATGATGAACACCCGTGCAGTGTAAGATTCCAAAATTAGACTAGGATTTTTTTAATCTCTATGATACTTTATTTAATGTCAAAATCCATCAGTCACTTGAATTCCAACCAAACAGTGTTTCTAGCACCTCACTTTGCTAAACGTTCTTACATTTTTTTTAATACTCCGGTGTACTTACATAATTTAAATTTTAGGCATGCAAAAGAGATTCCCTGCTTTACCTCCCCCCCCACCCCCCCCTCAAAAAAAAATGGAAGAAATCAAGATTTTGTGTAAAAATACGATCTATTTTGAAGGAGAGCATTTATACTCCACATTGTTTTGATCAAATGTCAAATATACAAGATAGGGGTTGATAGCTTACGAAGACAACCTACTCTGCCTCACGTTTGCAACACGGCAAAACGTTACTCATCCGGTATATACCGTAGTTCAGCGATGTGGACCTGTACCTGTGACAGCCGTGAACAGATGAAACTGCGCAAGTTCCTGAAACATGTGAGATTTGTATTTTCATAATTTATAAAGTTGTCTGTATCCAGCCAGATTTGTTACTGTCCTTGACCCATACTATTCGTGCTTGACACCCGTTTCATCTGTATAATTTTCCTAGTCTTTCAGCGGATTCGAGAACACATATCGGCACATATTTAGGACTGGCCATCTACCATCTTGTTAGCACACGTTGGCACGATTGTTCTCTGCTCTTGTTAGCAGTCGGTGTTTTTCATCTTTCAGGCCATATTGGATCAAAGAATTAACTTCTTGTGTATCAACACCTACATGTATGTGGATTCTCTCTTACGGTTTCCAAAGGTCATCAGGTGCGTTACTCCATCTTACATTTACAGTTGACCAGCTTCCAAATAACGTCTAGGCCCTTCTGCAATAACGCGACCGTGTCGGAACGTCCTCACACGTAGATGGCAGTGTTGATCTCTACTTTCAAATTGGGTTGGCGCGGCCCTACATGGATTGGGTAAATGTCTGATCACGATGGAGTGTTGCATAAGTGATGGAGATTGACGGGACTTTCATCCAGATCTTAATTGAATAATAATTTACTGGCTTATTTATTTCACAGCATCTTTCGTGACTACAGTGGGATTTTCAGTTTAGAGGTACTTATTTGCACAGAGTTCTGCTTAAGGAAAATCGATCCATTTGGAGGAAGTCTGGCTGATAAAATCGAAAATCCCTTTTATAAATTAATGTTTGTGGATTGGATATCATTTTCCCACAATGACCAAGAAAGAACTACTAGGTGATAAAAATAAAATTGGTTAATTTCGATATGTAATAACACCAAAACTATACACCAGATAATACTGGCATGCGTTTGAGTTATAGCTGAAAAGTGAATTTTTATGTTGGAGTGGTTTCAATACGATATCAATAATCAATTTTATGTAATCCATGCTTATTTAAAAAGTTAGAGTTCAGATTTTACTCAAAATCCAACCCCCTGTACAGAATTGAGACTGTACAGAAATCAAATGTTGTGTGTGAGAGTGTATGCCTTGTCCACACAAAATAGCAACAGACAATCGCTGTGGATAGTGAATAGTCTAGCAGTCGCTAGGCCACTGAGGAATATTAATAAAGCATTCGTCTGGACGTAATGAAACAGGCATACCAATGTTTCCAACGTGTGCTATTCCAGCCATTGTCCATTGCTTGAATGCTATTGTGTGGGGACTAGACACACATTCTCACACACACCATTTGATTTCTGTAGTCTCAATTTTGTACAGGGGTTGGATTTTGAACTGAAAATCGGAACTGTAACTTTGTAAATAAGCATGAATTACAAAAAACAACAACTGATTATTGATATCGTATTGAAACCACCTCCAACAAAAATGTTCACTCTTCAGCTATAACTCAAACTCACGCTAGTATTATCTGGTGTATAGTTATTGTGTTATTACATATCAAAATTAACCAATTTTATTTTTAACACCTAGTACACACTGCCCAAGAGATACACAAGAGCAGGATACGAACCAGACGGTTTGTTATCTAACCCTAATATTCAAGATGCATGGACTTCGCGACTCATCAGCTCTCTCATTCGGTAATTTGCCAGTGTGCAACATTTACAGCGATCATCTTGTATTCAGGGGTGTACAGTTGTATACAGTGACCAGAAAACAGAACCAAAAGATGGAAAATCTTTTCAGAAGACAAATGATACCAAGCTCGTTTAAACTTGTTGAGTTCGTTTTGTCTCGGAATTCTTTTTGTGACACCTGATCGGGGTTATTTTCTTCTGCTGCATGCTGAAAGAGAACGTTTGGCGAATATATAGAAAGCAACCCCTGATAGTCCTTCGCAATAAAGTTTTTATAACAAAACCATCTCAAACATTGCACGGAATATTATGACTTTGCCAGCAACATTTGATGTTGGGAAAACTCCTTACTGTCTTATGAATATACATGTAAGATACTCCCCGGCTCCATTCTCTCTCAATCAATCAAAATGCAGGACGTGGCATCTCTGTCGCGATAACGTGAGATTACCCGAATACTCACGTAGCAGCAGAAACTGCCAATATGGGTAAACACATGAGTTCTCAATAAGTTTTGAATAAAGATAAAAACAATTTTAATTAACATACATGTAAGGACTTATTACTTCAAAAGGTGATATAAGTCCAATTTCTAATTCGGGTCGCCCTAGTTTTCTTTTCCTTTCTTCTTCTTCCTTTATTTATTTTTTTTTGGGGGGGGGGGGCGAGCCAATGCCCCCCCCCACCTCCCCCGTAGTTACACTACTGTGTGAAGGAACTATACATCAGATGAGAGAAATTGGTGTGTCGTTTTAATACAGAATATACTGCCCATCTCCATTATTATCTAGGAAAATATCTACTAAAAAAACAAAAGACATGCCAAAGGACTGTAAATGCCTTTCATGTAATATATAAATGGTTATATTCCAATAAGAGGATGGCATCATATGAGATTATCCTGGGCCAGTAGCATTACATGTTCTCTGCGGAACGGAAAAAAGGGAGTGACACGGGAAAGAAAAGTAGACAAAAAGGGCAACAAAGCATCTCTTTCTTGGCACAACTTTTTAAAATCATGTACAAAATGAAGCATCTTACCGGCTTTGATCAGGTTACCAAAAAATTGATTCAATCACTCTGCTTGTTGTCTTTGTTGTAAAAGGCATATGAGCGTACATCCAATGAATTATTTTATCAGTTCTAGCTTATCTGTTGGACAGAGATGACATGATTCCCCAAACAAAGAAAGACCTTTAAAATCGCAAAGGTTAGTACAAGTAAGAATAGCAATCATACGTTAATAAACATTAAATTGACTACTGTTTTGCAACTGTTGTCTGTTCAATTTGTGTATGTGTAGAACAGGATTCTTTATACCAATCTTGTGCAATATGACATTTGAAAATCTGGCTCGCTCAAAGTAAAAGCTATAATGACAACGCATCCCCAAGATTCATATCTTACGGTAGGGTGAAGGATAGCCGATATTTTCTCAACAGAGTATAGCAAAAACAACAATTGCAGCCCATCACCCTTAGACTGGTAGATATCATATGCCTCACCAGAAGAGCTATCGTGTCGTCAAAGATAAATGGTACTATAGTAAGTTATTTGTTCCATCTAGTAAATACAGATTGGCTTTGCGAGTACCCATTTCCCTATATATTTCACAAACTTTCAGTGAGGGTTTTTTTTTCTTCTTAATGCCCCAGAATGCACATGAGAAACGATGACAGTGTCCCGTTTCCAAAACTGACGTTTTTAAGGGAGGGGATAATTTCTTACTGCAAAATCCTTAAATTGTATTTACTCATGGGTCATGCTCATTCTTTTAAAGTCATATTGAGGTTTCTCTCCCCCCAAAAAATTATTACTCTCTAGTCATTAAATTCGTTTTGTCAGTTAGTGGGTAGTGATTTTTTTTTTGAAAATAGTCGGGGCACTCATAAACCCTCACGAGAAATAATCAAATATGCGAAAGGATAATACGTGTACAGTAACCTAGTAACAATGACATATACATCTGGTACTGAGTAGCCGTAACAATTTTGATGCTCACATACAGAGTGTCCCACAGAAACGAAAACCTATTCAAAATCAAACACTAAATATTTTAATCAACGCAATGTACGTTTGGTGATATATTTCACATAATATGAAATGAAGATGGAATCAGGCATTGAACAGAGGCAAATTGAGGGTGGTAGTTTCGATTAAGTTTTATTCTCAATAAATACAAGCCGTGATTTATAGAATGAGGGGATCGGAAATTCAACAACCTAATTTAATCTTTCTTTCATTTCCACCTATTCCATCTCTTAAGCGAAACTGAATTAAGTCCAAAGTTCTATGCGATCATCCCTGTCCACAAAAATGCGTGTCCAAGATTCGAATCCAGTTGACACCATTGCACGTTGAGCTATGGAGGACGTCTCTCCGTTGCCTCATTTCAACAACCATTGTGATGTAGCGTAGGGGAAGTGTGGCCAGAGAATCTGAATGATAACTCCTGATCTGGTTGATGATGCCAAGCAGTAATGCATATATTGAAGGGCTCTGTCGGAAAGACTTTGTCACAATCAATATGAGGACGTGCCCGATCTTATATGAACCCACCTACTTGCCATAGCCTACTGAAACATCCATACTGTTGGCAATCAAAATGGAATTTAACGCAGGTAAAATCTCGATTGTACCCCAATAGAACAACAAAGTTCCATCTTAATTGAAGATAGGCCTAATTAGCGTTCAGTTATCACAAAGTTCTGTTATATAAAATGATGTCACCCTTTCTCTTTCTTGACATAAAAAGGGTATGTCGTGATTCGGATGAAAAACACAATTCTCACATGTTTTGAACAACCAAATGTTCCTCACAAATTCTGAGTTCATGACCAAGCAACCATTGGCAGCAAAGCCGTCTATTAAAGGGAGAAGGCGCCAGCAACTAACAGGGATAAGTTAAGAAAATATTTGAGTTCTTGCCTACCAATCAGATTGCACGTGCACTGCGGGGAGCTGACCATGCATGACCAATGCATGCCACGCAAAGTGTGTTAGCCGCACCGTGGTAATGGATGCACTGTTTGAATTGATAAGCTCCTCCCCCTTTAGCTGTTTCTGCAAGTTTTGTCTCAGGGTAAAACTTACAAATACGTAAAATAAACACAAATTAACTCATTTTAGTGCCTTGATGAGGGTGAGTATCACACAGTACCCCTTATATAGGCTGTTTTTGTCACCATGTACCAGAATTCTCACAATACTCACAATGTCATTTTTATTCTTAACTTATGCTGTTAGTTTGCTGGCGCCTTCTCCCTTTAAGGTCACCAACATGTATTCGTGTACCACAGAATTCTTTTCCACAGGTGTATTTCGTTTACACCCATATATAACCATAAGAATCTAATGGTTTCTATTGGCTTGTACTGTCTTCAAACCATTAGACTCTACTGGTTTGGTTTACCCTAGTATTTTTGCACACCTGTTCAAACCATGGTTTCCATTGGTTTCTAGTGGTCTTCAAACCATTTGAGATTATAGGTTTCCAATGGTTTCTATTGGTTTCATTTCCAAGTTTGTCGTGCAACCATGAGTCTACTGGCCTGTTTAAAATCAGTAGAATGTCTTAACCAGTTTCTTCACGTGGATGCATGAGAGTTCTCCTCTAAACCTGTTGGGCAACAATGTCGCCGTCTATTGTGACACTCCACCATGAAAAAACGAGTTTTTGATAGGTCCCATCAATCCCTTCTCTATAAAATAATTTTCTAGTAGTTGATTTCGCTAATAACCCTTTATCAATGAAACAGTGCTGAAAAGCTTGAACAAAAAAAAATAAACAAAATCCAAGCAGCAATAGAGAGAGAATCTGCTCGATAATCCATGGTCGTCCCGTAAGTTTGATTTTACATGACAGTGGATACATCCTGTCTGGGAAAAGTGGGGTTAATGATTGTGTCATTGATTTGCACGTCAAAAAACATCTATATGAATCAAATCAGCTGAAATCATGTCCAATGTGAAGATTAATACAAATAAACACCCCTCATAGAGACGTGGGGTAAAATATTGAGTTTTGGTGAAAATCTGGACGGTTAAACTTCATCCTTTTTCAAATGACTGGCCAGCCAATTTCAAAAAAATCCGCGACGTCAAACGTGCACGTGCCGTTCCAAAATGGTCCGATCAGCCGTTAGCCAAAGGTCGCGCAGGGGATAGCAGTTAACCAATCAGAGGGCTGCGCTGGTCTTGCTACGGTGCACAGTAACTGCGATTCGCAGTTTGAGCAAAATTGAAACTCACAAAAAGAACAACATTCTGGTAACAAATTCATGGCGTACCTATCTCAGATTTTCAACACACCATTTGTAAATACTAAACTACCGTTTGGTATTGATAATGAAGGGAAATAACGGACTTGCACATCCCTGACACAATCTTTAATCAGGTTAAAATATGTTAGTTACAGGTACTCAATTTCGCAAAACTTATGTGTATTTGGTATAATAATGAAGAAGAGAATAATCTTTTTTTCATATACTCTATCTCCTGAAGATTAATAAATTATCGATAATTTATGAATTGAATATTGTGAACGGTCAATCAAAATCGCATTTGTGCCACTAAAGGAATGTTGTTACTCCTACAATACAAATCCAACCAAATAAAACAAAATTTCCAATACTAAATTTCCATATAAACCTTACACGCTAAAGAGTCGATTTTGCACATTCGTACAATTAATTGAACAATCGTAATAATTATAATAATAATAATACTTTAATAATTTTCACTTTTGCACAGGAAACCCTGGAAAAAAAAAGCTGGTTTGCTTTAGGAACATCTATAGATTTTTTTTTCAATACCACAAAAAGGAAAGCGAAATTCAAGGAAAATGTGAAAAGAACAATTGTCATTATTATTCTCTCGAAATAAATTCAGCGTGTAAAGAGTTAAAGGCCTTAAACCCTTCATCTCGAGAGTTAACTGAGGTTACTGCCGTGCCTTCATGGTTACCACGCCCTTTCATCGAACATTCACACTCTTTTCATATTGAACTGAGTATGTGTACAATTCCAGTCCCTTGTTGTAGTAATGATTCCAGTTTTAATTAATAACGAATAGCAGAAATTTAAGCTGCTTGAAATATGTTAATCCATTTCCTCCAAGATTCTGTAATTATTCTTTTTCACACGGCACAACGGTGTAAGATCATTGAACCATTTTACAATAATTTCTGATGGCTTCTTTGTTCATAAAATTATGTAGTACAAACAATTAATAGCAATTGGTATTAATTTTGTATTATTGCAAAGAATTCATTAAGTCAGGATTGATACCACCAAATAAGATGAAATAAAGTGTGTTTGATATGATGGTTCTTCGGCTTTTCGAACATACTCAACATAAATAGGTTTTACAGTACATGAATTCCACATATAAAAAAAAAAGGTTTTGCCATTTATAGAAGTACATTATCTATTGGAGTTAGGACGATTTAGTTTCCATTACCAACAAATATTTTCGAGTAATAAAAAACATATATTCGTGTGAGTTTCCTTTTTGCCTGCCGTATTGCATGAACAATGTTCCGCTAGATACGTGAGTTATCATTAACATTATATATTAGAACCATGAACAACAACAAAAAAAAAACAATGAGATACTGCTTTTCCAACTTAGTCAGGACGCAACTAGTCTATAAGTGTTGAAGATACCCGTAGGGTTGAAACAAAGGCTCTAAAAATCAGTTGATAAATAAACAAAACGCATTACAAGAAGTTGTATGAATATTACAAACAATTAAATGTAAACTTCGAATAATTACGAAACCGTGTTTAAAATAAGTAGAAAGAAGAAAACTGTTTATACAAATCAATCCCAATCAAACTAATCCCAGCAAGAACATAAGACTTACAAATTACAAACACATAATGGCAAGAAAAATACTACCTATGAAACACAATAAAAAGAACAAGATACGTAATGCCTAGAATTATCCACAAGTTGAAATAAAAAAGGGAATATGAATTTAGGTATATATTTTGGGAAAGGCAATTTCGTTTGTACATATTCAGCGTCGAGTCATCGTGAAGTATGCACAAGCTGAAAAGATGATAAGATTCTTCCCAGATTAAAAAAAATAAAATAAGTTTAATAAAATACCATGTAAAGTGGAGAGGTAGCTAACTTCGAACAATGTCATCAATTGTCTCCCCATATCTGGGGACTGATAATCATCAAGCAATCGTACAAATGAGATGCATATCAATGGAATGCTCTAAAAGTGTTGTACATGGACCGTTAATCAAAGATGGCCATAATCTCTTCTGTGAGTCAACAACTGAGGATTTCATTATCCTTGCTTCGACTTTCAGCCGGTTTGCATTTACTTTTGTTCTCCGGCAGTAAAATCGGTCAAGGTTTGCTATTTATGAGGGATCAAGGTTCAGTTGCTCTGAAAAGTTCAGTATAACAGATCATTTGAACCAATGTCACACGATCGTCGTTTGTTTTGTGACGAGGTTATCGTACTGTTTGAATTAGGAAATTATTATCCAGATCCAACCACGTCTCAGTTGATTTGTTTGTATTGAATGGGTTTCCACAACTGAAATGATTGTCTGGCCGACCACCGTGTCTTTTATGTTTACTCGTCCTCGGACCACTGTAGGACGAGAGGTTCTGCAGTTTCCGAGTGATGTCCTGAATTATGCTGGTATAGCTAGGTGCACAAGTCAAAAACACACATACATGGATCATTCCAATGCAGTTGCCTAAAATAATGGCATCAATAAGTAATCAAAAGAGCACAGCAGATGTTCCTATTGTTGTCCATACATGCGAGGCGTTTACTTTGATTTCTTTCGGTTTCATATTTGCTAGTAAGATTAATGCAATAATAAGGATAGACAATTGTGGGATACAATTGCTTTTTCGCATGAATAATTTATCACTGCAATCATGCCAGATTTTTCTTCTCATGTGAGATGAACAAACAGAATTAATATTTTGAATTCCCAGCATCTATATATAAATTAATGAAAATATACAGTGTAAACACAACACTTGACAACTGTCTTGTAACAAAAAAATAATTATTGTGAAAGAGGAAAAGCAAACTTTAAGTGCAACTTAATCATATCGGCCACTGATAACGTCAGTACTAGACATATAGTCAAATTTTTGTATTTACCCAACATACTTTCATTTCAGTCAAAAGGGGGCGTTACCAAACATGACTTTAAATATTTATCACATCGTGAATTCATTTATGATGGAAACCATTACTTGTAGCTATCTAATGTTTCTATTTATGTTAACTCGCCTCCAACACGAACACACGCCTACACACGCATACACACACACACACACACACACACACACACACACACACACACACACACACCACACACACCACACACCACCACACACACACAGACAGACAGACACGACAGACACACACACACACACACACACACACACACACACTACACACACACACACACACACACACACACACACACACACACACACACACACACACACACACACACACTCACACACAGCACGAACGCACACACACCAACAAGCACCCACACCAAAAACATATTTGCCTAGAAATTTGTAAATTGTCAGCATTTAAATCGTAGATTAAATTGTGTAAGAAAATGGTTTTAGAGAATGAAATAATATGGAACAGTTTTTATTCTTTCATTTATAAATAGGCCTGTGATTATGAAAATCATTCTGAACAAATTAAAGTCAGGACGGGGGAATCCATATAGACTGGTGATGTTTTATAGTACAAATGGAACGGTGCATTATTTTGTCGGCTGAAAGCATGAAAATGCGATTTTCAATATGTTCAATTGTACCCAGCACTTAGTTCTGCCTCTCTTATGGCAATGTCATTTCAATTTTGACGATTAAAACAACCTTAGATTTCTAAACGCAGCGGGATTATGCCGCTACAATCGGTCTATCGATTCTCTCCTCCTCGGGCTGCAACTTTTCAAGACAACGCGTAAAATAAAAAAAAATAAATAAAAATACCTCGAACTCTCCTCACGACTCTCTCTCTCTCTCTTCACAGGAGGAACATGGATTATCGCGAGGAGGACCGTTCGTTGGAGTCACCATGTATCTGACGAAGGCATGCTGACAAACATTGCAAGGAAATGATGGCTACAGCGACTTTCCATTTCAAAGGACGCCCCTCCATTCACCAAGGTTAGATAATATGGATATGCTGAATACATCAGAATAGTATAGATCACATTAGAGTTTAGAATTTACCAGCGCTGGTGTCAGAAACTTGTCAGATAAAATTATGCTTCAGAGATTTAAAGAATTAATAGTTTTTCTACAGTTTTTGCAGATTTATTAACTTAAAATAAAAAACGAAGAATGATCTCCATGTCTCTGCATGACGTTTAAACCGCACGTTAGGAGACTGAAACGGTCCATGGAGAACGCCGTGTTATAGTTAAAATCAAATCGTTTCGCAATGGGTTAAGATTAATTTATAGAGAAGCATGTGTTATAATTGCTATGCGCTATGAAATAGATGTCAATGCAACTATAAATGGACCGGCCACTTTAATTATAAAAGTTTCAGTAATGTCTCATTTTGTATGTCACAGGAACCGACATAATATCCAGTATTACATCGCTTACGCCAAGCACTTTTTGACCTCTTCAAGTATTCCGGTTCAGTCACGCGTCCTCAAAGTCGAACGCAACCGACGATTCGAAGAGATGGGCAAGATGATCTGTGAAAGGTGAAGGACAAGAGGGCGGTGCCTATCCGAAGTCTTTGATGGCCAGTCCTTCTGTGTTCTGGTCTTTACAACCTCGGCATATATCCCCACATACTGGACTGGTGAGTTTAAAGGTCAGATTGTCCACAGTTTGCCAAATTCAGGAAAGGATCCTGACTTTCAAAGGGAAGAATTATATTGGTAGTAGGTAGTGCATAAACGCGAATTTTATCGCCTAACTCAACTTTAATCTGATGAAAAAATATCAGCAATGGAATTAATTGTTTGAAACTTGAAAAAAAATACGTTATTACAGAAACAATAGTAACGAATTGCAAGAAATGTATGCTAGCAATCTTCAAGTTGAGCAATTAAGAAAAACATTCGGGTAAGGTACAAATATCAGGTATTCATTTTCAAGGAAGACTCATTGCTTCCCTGGATATGGTAATTTTATGGCTTGTCAATTTCATTTTCACTTGGTGTCCCCCCATGTTCCGAAAGCGATTTTTGCTGATTCCCGCTAAATAAAATCAATTCCGCTTTAAATGCTTGAAACCATAGTTCCTTCGTCTTGGTTGATTATGGATGAAAGAAGAAGAAGAAGAAAAGAGAAGAAGAAGAAGATAAAGACTGAAGAAGAAGAAGAAGAAGAAGAAAGAAAGAAGAAGAAAAGAAGAAGAAGAAGAAGAAGAAGAAGATAAAGAGGAGGATAAAACTTTTGTCCGAATCGCTCTGAATTAGAACCCTAAACTCGATTTTGAAAGTTAAGAACAACGTATTTTCAAAGTATTAACTAATTTGCATCAAAAATTATTTTATAAACATTACCCCCCCCCAAAAAAAAAGGCATTCTTGCTTCAACCCCGGGAAACAAGTTGCTTCCCTGTCGCAGACTCTGGACTGTGTCATATCATGTACCTACTCTTACTATTTTGTTAGGCGGCGTGTCAATCTGGGCGGGAGATATCAGCGTGTTGGCAGTGACCATGGCAAGACAAAGGTGATTGAAGGCTTTTTTTCCTAGGAATCACTTGCATGTGTGTTAGCATTCTAACTGTTATTCGTCCTGTGATCAGTATAATATTCATTGATTCAATTCATACATCCTAAACATCTACCTGTGGCAGTATTCCCCCGTTTGAATTTGTCGCTATCTGCGATAACCTTATCAAAGAGGTCCGTAAAACATTTTTTTATCATTAAAGAAGAAAACGTGCTTTTAAAGGATTGGAGAAAATATCAGGAAACGCTTGGCAAAATTACTTAAAAAAAGATTATTGAAATGATTTGGAAAGAGATCTGGACAGAAGTTCTAAGATATTACTGGATAATCAAAATCGGTGATGTTTAAGGCTTAGTTTGATTCTTGACGAAGTATGTCGTCTCTACCAGTCCACGTTCCTATTATCACTAAAAAATGATAAATATATCATGGTGATCAAGAATTGAGTTAAAGTGTCCTGGAGACGAACAGTATTGTGAACCTTCCAGATAACTAGTTTTGTTGATTTATATGACGGCCTTGACGCCTTTTTTAAAGTAACACATATATAAACGGATGTTAGTGTATTTGAAGACGAATTGACACGGTGACCCGAACTTACGTAATTCTAGTCTCAAAAGACAGAGAGTTGCGGTTATGCTGCATTAGGTTCTCGCAAGCTTATAATAAGGTTTGAATTAGGTTAGGGTTAGGGTTGTGGAGGCTTGTGTTAGGATTACTGAATGAAAAAAAAAAAGTAGGCCAGAAATTTTCACGGTAGAGAAAATTTTATGGAACACTGAGAAATTCAGCATGCTATAGCTACTGTTGGTACGAGCAATATTTAAGGCCGCAACTCTTTTAAAGGATTATGTTTCTATATTTGCGCCTGATTAAAGTGACAATTGGATCTTACCATCGTATTCGCTCCGAGCTTCTCGCAGGTCTACATATAGTTTGCGAAACGGGAACTGGGTCATTTCCGAGAGTTGATTCGAGAAAAGAGCCGCCAAGATGCCCACGTCAACCTGACCGGACGGTGGAAGGCCGGACCTTCCGGAATGGTTCCACCGCCGGACCACGAAGCGGTCCTATCGCATCCATGTTGGACTAAAGGCCTGGGACTCCAGAGCAGCAAGCATCCCTGATACAGCAGCGTCCATGGTCACGACCAATGGGTGCCCATCAGGATCATGAGCGGCGGCCATACGCGTCAAGGAGTGGGATTAAAGAAAGAGAGGTTCGAAGGGTCAGAGGTTCTTTCGATGACGGGTCTCGGCGTCAGTGACGTAGATTGCGTCATATTTGCGCACGCGGGTTAGCAACACAAGTTGCCTTCGTTGATGACAGTATTCTGTCTGTGATGTATAGATAAGGTTTGGTTGGATTGGGTGATTGATTGACTGATTGATTGACTGATTGGTAATTCAGTTATTTTTTATTGCCTCCGGACGAATTGCCGGAGGGCATCATGGTTTCGGGTTTGTCCGTTAGCGTGCGTGCGTGCGTGCGGTGCGTCCGTCCGTTCCGGTTCTTCTTCGTTACCAGCGATAATTAAGAACCCCGATGCGATTTTGATGTAACTAGGAAAATATGTACTATGGGGCAAACGATGAACTGATTAGGTTTGGAGCCGAAGGTCAAAGGTCACAGGTCACGACATAAATATTGTCTGATTTTGGCTCGTTACCGCGGTAAATGAGAACGGCACGATCAGATTTTGATCTAACTAGGACAAAGTATGTACTATGAAGCAACATGAACTGATAGATTTTGTGTTGAAAGGTCAAATTCAAGTCACGGGCTAAAAATATGTCTGCTTTGGCTGTTACCGCGATAACTGAGAACGCGATTCGGATTTGATGTAACTTTGGTGAGTATGTGTAAAATGCACAATGAACTGATAGATTTTGGTGTTGAAAGGTCAAGGTCAAAGGTCACAGGCTATAAAATGTGTCTGATTTGGGATCGTTCACACGATAACTTAAGAACGGCGTGTTGGATTTTCATGTAACTTGGGTGAAGTATGTATTACACGGCACCAATAACTGATTGATTTTGCGTTGAAAGGTCAAAGTCAAAGGTCAGTGAGGCCTCATAAATGATCTGATTTTGGCTGATTACCATATTAACTTAAGAATGGCTGGTGCTGATTTTGATGTAACTTGGTGAAGTAAATTGTTATTATGGGCATTGATGAGATTTCAGAGTTGAACGGTCAAAGGTCACGATGCCCGAACATTTCAAAGTTTGGAATTGGATGGCGTGCGGAGGATACCCATCGGTGCGGGCAGCCGGAAGCGATTGCTCTAGTTATTATGTATTGAATTGAATGTTCATATAATTCTCTGTTGGGGTTAATTGATCAATTTATTGATTGACTGTTGATGGAGATTGATTGGTTGATTGTTTGGATTGACCGTATTCATTCAATGAACCATCAATCGATTGATTGATTGATTGATTGATTGATTGATTGATTGATTGATTGATTGATTTGATTGATTGATTGATTGATTGATTGATTGGATGAAACTCATCAGATACATGTAGATAGAGAGCTTAATCATACACAGTTTTCTAACGTGTGGAAAGTCTCACAGACAATGTTGAAAACTTTCTTGTTAATGGGCTCAAAGGAATTCTATAAATCAAAAGGAATACCGCCTCCACTTTTTGATAATGAAGTTTTTATTGATTTGCTATATAAAAGCATTTGATTGGCTTACTGGATTCTTTGTGTTTTGTTTGGCTGTTGTTTCATACTTGCACTCTTTATATAAACAATATATTCATACAGTACGCATTTGAATTGAAATTAATCAACAAAATGTGACTCCTTTTAGATGACTTGGCAAGCCTGGGACTATACTTTCACACTCCTTACTTCCGCCCGCCTCGCGAACCGAGCCCACCCTAACCCTGGTCGTCATCGCCTACGTGGAGCTAGGGGCGGCACGGGACTCACGTCCGAGCTTACAGGCCCGCTGGGCCGTCGGGGTGCTGAAAGGAACGGTGAAGCTCCCAGCCAGGATAACATGTTGGCGATGTCGAAAGGAGACGAGAATAAGATCTTTCGAGCATACAAAAGCCACAGACCCGGGTAAATAACTTCTCTTTTGGACGTGTCCATAATAATTGAATATCTTTCTTTCGTTTACCCAGTCGCCACTGTCTACTCCTCATGTTCTTGTGTTTTGAAAAAATTACTAGTACTTCACACTTAAAATCTGAAGAAAGTATCGACGATATTTCCCAGCAATTGATATGATAACTGTACACAATTTGTAGTAGTTTGTTGCGGTAGTGGTAGTGGGAAGTAGTAGTATAGTTTTAGTAGAAGTAGTGTTTCGTGTGCAGTATAGTAGTAGTAATATTAGTAGGAGGAAGGAGTGGTGGTAGTAGTAGTAGTAGCATAGCAGTAGTAGTAGTAGTAGAAGTAGTAAGTAGTAGTATAGTAGAGAAGTAGTAATTGTAGTAGTAGTTAATAGTAGTCATAGTAGTAAGTAGTTAATAATAAGCAGTACTAGTAGGAAGTGGTCTAGTAGTAGTCCCCCCGTTTCCCCCAGTCGTCGTTGTTGTAGTAGTAGTTATTAGTAACTAGTTGTTAGATGGGTGTAGATTTTAAAGGTAACATGAGCATTCATATCGATGTTACAAGATATGCAAGGCCATCGATATATCAGGATTTCCTTGGGCCAAAAGACATCGGAGTGCTATCCCATCTCTTCACCCCCTGTTCCTGAGCGATCCCGTCCGTCGCCGTTCTAGTACTTCTTCGGCCGCTTCCGCCCAGCAGCCGCCATCGTCGGGCGCACGACCACGAAAGACGCCGTCGCATGTTTACGCCTTAACAGCAGCGAGGATCTCATGCAGCGGCATAACCACCCTGTCTAGTTGCGCCCGAAACGCCCGTCACCCCCTGCAGCGATTCCAGCGGCTACACCCACGTAGTAGGTGTTGCACATGGCGCGTGTCTGCTGGGCGTATCAATTCTTTTCAAATTGTACTTAACTTAGCCTAACCTTTCACTGGGTCTACATCTAGAAAACACGAACACAGGAGAAAGTTGCCTTTTAGGACATACTCCTTATATTAGTTAACTTCATATTTTTGTCATTTCAAATCTGTTAGGTGTGGTTAAGGAACTTTGCTGGGTATTTTCTGTGTAAATCAGATTATTCGCATTTATGGCATGCTTTAATTGACCAGCACATAAAAGACAAACACATTAAGTTACAAAATTAATCAATAAGTCACAAACTGGCGGTAAATGCTATTGTGTACGTGTAGAGTGAGTCTAATGGTTTTTTCAGTTCTAGATGAATACTGCCTTGCTGGTTGATGAATCTCTGGACACACTGCCCATACGATATCCAATATTTCTGTTTGAGTTTGTACGAGGGAAAGGAGAAAAGTGTTTCACAATTAAAAACCGCAATAAACCAGCTATTTGCCTCGGTTATTGATAAAATCATGTTACAAGTGATAAGGCTAACATTGTGGAGCTTCATTTAGAAAATTGTCAAACTTTGATATCTGAGGATATCACAGTAGTGTTCAAATGGAAAATAAAACACCCTATGAATACAAATTTGGAAAGTTACAGCTGCAATGGCAAGTTATAAATGGATAAACAATAAACTCGGGCGAGTTTTATTAACAGCTAGGTGTACACACAGTAAGTCCTATGGGAGGAAATGGCAAGTGAATCTGGTCAATTACGATTTTCACTTTTTTAAACACTCAAAATAATTCATTTTTGAAATACATTTTTTCAGGGCTTCATTTTTAGACCTCATCAAAGACACTGGTAGCATGGGGAATCATGCGGCTGCAGATTTTTTTAACTGTGGTAAATGTTAGCCAATACTTTAAGCTCTCTTCTAACATGTTCCAACACTGAGGGCAATGCAAGTTTAAATAAGGATTTAATGTGATAAATATTCTCGCTGCATATTTACTCAGTCAAAGCACGAACTATTGATAGCAACTAGGTTAAGCAGGGTGTCCAGGATGCATTTGCGAGCGCGAATATTCAGTTGTTGAAAATCATCAATTTGACACTATCCCAGGAGCTCATAACAATTCCGTTATCTGTGACTTTTTGAAAAAATGTTTGCGCTGGTCTTGTCTTCAATGTGTTGTCAGGCTGCAAGCCATGACTATACCTAAGATGTTCCTAAAAGCCCTGATGGATGAATTGTTGTACCACGATACCAGTGATAAAGTGCAAGGGGTAGGCCTGGTTTGGGCAGGGGAGGTGCCACATCTTAGGAAGGTGGAACTAAAGTTGAGTTAAATCAGGCGTTGAAGAAGGAAAAAAGTGGTGCAAATTCGTTTTGCTTGCCAGGGCGGAGCTTATTGGCTCTGCGGGGGGTGCAGCGTGCGACCCAGTGACCCCCCCCCCGCAGCCTACGCCCTTGAAGTGGACCACATCTTCTGAAAGCGTAAACATAGAAGTAAAAATACTTTCCATGAAAATATTAACATTTAAACTTTTGCAACTGTGAAGGTCATAAAACATTTGACTTATGAGGAAGCTTCACACTTATATTTCATATCAATAGTGATGATGATTTGGGCACTTTCCTTAGCTTTGGGTTGTGCGCTTTATCAGGGTAGGCTTGGTGACGAAGTGCCAATTGGACAAAAAAAAATGTGGTTATGAAATGATGAGTTGTCTACAGGGAACACACTTTTTTGTATTGTGGTTTTAGAGCTGTCACACATAATGGGGTAATACGTTGTACTGGTTCTGAGAGGGTTACAAGGGGAAGTGTCGGACAGGCAAGAACTGGCGTCTCTTTTGAATCATGGCATACTAATGGTGTACAAAAATGTTTCCTATAATGCACTTTTTTTCTCGATAGCCTGTACATCGTGCATAACGTGAACGCATACTTGATTAATCACTCATGCTCATAATTATGGAAAAGTTTTGTTGATACTGTAAGTTATTTCTGGCCTAGGCTATCGTCCAAAATTTTCAAAGACAAGTGTTTATTTCACAAAAACGGCAAGAAATATGTGAAGCAATTTTTGGATTTCCTGAGATGACTAAATAAAAACTAATCCACAATACGTTTGAAGGGGCATATTACATATTACATTATTTATTTTTTTTTTTAATCCCAAAAAGTCATGGCCAAAGTATTAAATTAAGTAATTTAAAACAAACAACCAAAAAAACTGACAATTTGTATCTAATATACTTATCATTAAAATTAACATCAAATTGTCTGTTAACAAGTCCTGCAAGTCTAATAAAGCGGCGTACCACCTACGTGACTCAACAACAACAAAAATAACCGCAATTTATAAACACTAGTTTTAAGTGTCCGAGTCGGACGCTACAAATCTCAGCATCCTGAAATTCTTAGATTATAATTGTTTCAAACGTCTGGGGTGAGCAAATATTAATCTCAGATGTACCATTCACGGAAAAATGGCAACTTCTAAATGTTTCTAAACATATTCCATAATTAATGAGCATGAGTGTATTTTGTCTATTTACAACGCAGTATAAAGGCATCAGTTAACAGTATTTTCAGATTAAAACGTTTTCTAAAGTAACACGATGCCTCCATGTTACTAGTGGTCCGCTGATACGGTCTGAATAATGAGCTTGAAAAAGAAATACAGTTTCAAAACGAATAATTAGTGCTTTCAAAAAGTGAAAATCAATGTGCGCCCATTACCAATTTTCTTCCTAGGATTGCTGTGTTACAGAATTTGTCGCCCAGGACAAATGTTCGATATGTGTATATTTTGCTGAATGGCACCATATCTGGATAAAGATTTGTGTTTAGGGAAATTTATTTGTCCATTCATATACTATTATATAGATCAGAGTTCGACTACATATTTGTGAGGTATGTGCAGGTAAATGGACAATTTAAAGTATTGCGGGCTCTACAAAACAAACTTGGAGCAGTAGTAGAATTTGTGGCTGTGGCAATCTGGGCATTGTACAGGATTGGAATGCTGATGAAACACATTTTACTTGATAGTTTTCAAGAAGAACTGAAATGTCCTAACACACAAAAGATTTACCACTCAGTTTAACCAAGTTTTGCTTTCGATCGTTCGTCTATATAAAATTATAACAAATAAATAGTGATTAAATGTCAAATGCCATTTAAATTGTGCAAAATAAACATTAAACGAAATAGTCTGAAAATAATTAGGATTTACGAGTCACACAACTTTCGAAGGAAAATACAGAAATTACATTGAGTGTGGTGAAGCGTAGCGCCTCCTCAAAACCAAATTTATTGAAGGCGCCCTCATGGCGAATAAGAGTCTGTCCTCCCTTTTTTTATGTTGGGCAGTAAGTGTGTGGATTTATTTACATTGGGTTTTTATTTTCTTAACATATGTTTGATAATTGCATGAAGTGCTAAACAGAATGCAGTTTTGATAATTATTTTGGGCTTTTTTTTTTTTTTTTTTTTTAAAATCTCACCATCACCATCAGCCGTACTCATACGACCGCCATTATCTGCACCCATCACATCTGAAATAAAATGCATTTTCGAATCAATTTTGTCGAAAATTGCTCTCATTAAACAATACCGGATTTTGTAAAATGCGGTGTCTAATTGAACTTACATTAACGTATTGTTTAAATACTCGAAATGGGCCTGTTAGCAATATGTTGCTTGATTTTTCACGTTATATATTAAGGATGTATGTATTTGTAGCAGTAGAATATACAGGAAAAACGCGAAAATAATGATACATCTAATAGTTTATCCCAATCTGCGTAAACATGGAAACATTACCTAACACCATATAAAAGGCATGGTACAAAAAAAATTCTATTCAAAATAACATCGAGCCGACATAATCCATTATGTTTATAAGTGTCTCTGATAAGGTCTTAATAAAATAAAGCCCCCAAAAAGTGTACTTCAAACATTTATTTGGTGTTTAAAAGAGTAGAATAATAATAGTATCGCTGCACTTTGACTATGTCCATTTTCCCACGCAGATTGCTTGTAGCTACAATTAAGAAATGCGCCTGATGTTTAATTCACTCGTGATGTCCATACCATATATAGTCTTGCCAAGTGACAGCATAACTTTCCAAGTTTTGTATTCTAAGAATGTCGATTTGTCCACTTAGGCACACATAATTTAGACAAGTCTATTAATGTGCATATGTAGCTCAATATCAAAGCTTGATCATTTGTTTATAGAACTTCAATAATCATGTAATTGGCGTGGCTTTAAGGCTTTCTCTGGTTCGCATAGAAGATGAAGTGCCAGCAAATAAACAAGGGTGTGAAAACAAACAGTCGTTAAGGATAAAAACCCCCCATAAATTTATTGATCAATGTATACTTAATATCGTGCACGCCTCATAAAATAATTGCTGAGTCGCAAATTTTATCAAAATCAACATATTTGCCTGCAGCCCGCAATACTGCTGACTGAGGTATAGTTGGGCTAACTCTATATATCCCCAAGTGGTACAATCATCCTATAAGAGAATTGATTAACTGCCTGTCCTATTGTCATATCACTTGTTTTTTTTTTTTTTTATTTTCTCAAACTGTCAAATATGATTAGGCAATTATTTTATGAGGGTGGACGATATGTGTTGCTGGACACGTTTTAGACCGCGTCACAAATTGCCGCGTGCCGATGTGTGAAAAACTTGACATTGCAAAATTATCGCCAGCTAGGCACAAATTGTCACTGTGTTATGTGACGATCAAACCATATCATTTGTGTTTTAACCGTTAGAGACTAAGTACGAGATATGGCTGCGGACTGGGCTCTATGGAAAACGCATGTTTAGGAAAATCAAATGCGTCTCCACGGATGGGTTTACTTCGCTATATAGCACAAAATTATATAAGAGTTCAGTAGCTTAGAGGTTTCATAAAGCAATTTAACTGCATACATATGTTACCCAGTATGGTCGTGTTTTGGAGGCAAGTAATCGCATTTTATATGTATTTATTCTATTTAATAGTGTTCTTTGATTTTAAATTGCAATCTTTTAGTACATTTCTTGATGGTATTACACGCAAACTCAGAATTATTTTTAAGGCGAGCAAGACAAGTAAACAAATTAGCGTATAATGAGCTGAAATTCATGTGAGTCGGAATCTTCCATGTTAGTGTGTGATGTGTGTGTAGTGTGATGTGTGTGTGTGTGTGTGTGTGTGTTGTGTGTGTGGTGTGTCAAATCTAATAATTTATAAATTCTGTGTTGTGTGTGGATGGGAAAGGAGCAAGCTGTTGCTGTAATAATTTTCTGTTGTTTGTCTTTTTTCCTTGTTTATATATAGTAGTATCAAATACAAAATTGTGGAGATTAATTGTTAATAATAAAACTTGCTTAATTACTCGAAACGATAGCGTGAGGTATTTTGTCATAACATGTACTTTACAAATGTAATTTCAGGAATTGCATATTGGAGCATGATGTAGTGTTTCCAATTACATGAAGAATATTGATCTCTTTACGTGAATAAGTGACGTTATATATAGGCCTATCTGGTGAAACATAATGTTCGGTCAACCGGCTATAGAGGAGACGTAAACTTTAAAGCAAAATATAAGTAAATACACATTGTTTTGAATTCGGTTGCGTAACATTGTTTGAGTTTGTTTATTTATTAAGGTTTACGTTAGGCAAATCTGTTTATTTTAAAGTGGCTTTAAAAATAACATCATCATTACTCAGTAATAATTTTAATATTCTATGTCATTATGCATTGTTTGCGATTTGTATATACAATTTCTTTTGAAAAGGTGCTTTGATGTTAAATCCCGTTTTTCCACCGACTTTTTCGCCGTGTCATAGTATCTGATTTTTCTTTCTGAACGACTTGAGTGTGTGACGTTACAGGTGGGACAATTATTTGTAGCAAGCAAACGATGTCGCCTCTTTTGTCACATCTCTTCAGTTATTTTTTCTTTAATACTTTCACCTACGTCTGTATAAAAGTTTAAGGCTGTGGATTTCATTTGCTAACATCCCCGCAGACGGCAGGAAAAGATAACCGCATGCCTTAGGCTATTGATGAAGGACATGTCCGTGGAAATTCTGGGGGAGAGTAAATTGCTTTTAAATTTTGAAAAATGCGAAAGAAAACATAGGCCGTTTAGTGTACGTTCTATGGCAGGAATTTTTTCTCGCGAGAAAAAATTCAATCACGAGTCTATGTCACTATAATTCACTAAAATGAGTTTCTAGGGCTCCTATATTTTTGGCTAAAGTTCCCAGATGAGCAATTTTCTTGTAAATGCATTTGTATTTACACAATGTTTAATTTTTAGGCATGGCAAAAAAGAGATCCAGCTGGCCTTTAATGTAATGCGCCTCTAAGTCCATGGAATGATGTTATTTTGATGAAAACTACCGAAAAGTTCATAAATAAAAATCAGCTGAAATTGTATGTTTAGGCTGGTTACAGCTGTCTTGTATGTTATATGTTAGCAAGCATATGTTATATGTTGGCATACAAGGCAGCATGCAACTGCTTGTATGCTAGCTTGCATAGCAGGCGTGGTATGTTCTGAGTTTAGGGAGAACCAAATATACGTCTAAGTGTCTATGCTATTTTTGCAGCGCCGCTTTCTTCAATTTGAAATTGCATGTTTCTTTGCATTGTTCATATACTAGTGATTCGCTTATCATATATGCGTACAACAAAATAAGTTTTCATGTTTTAAATACACTATACTCTTCATAATTTGAAAAATAAAATTGGGCATTGCTATTAGATTACATTCATGCTTTGTTTTTATGTAAATCGTCTGTTGGGCCAGGATTGCGTCAAATGTTAATATTTTCTTTAAAGATTGACAGCACGCATGGACAACTATAATAACATTACAGAATCCAGATTCCCGCTGCTTTGAAAAGATTTTTTTAACGGTAGCACCCACTTGTTATAGCAAAGCAGTAGACACTAGTCCCTATCTGATTTATATATGTTACACTATCGATGTTTTGTTGTCAGTGTTTGTTTATCTCTGTGTTCTTCTATTTTTCTGCTTTTCGCTCTGCAAAAGGCTTGAGTAATAATATAAATATGAGGTGTAATTGTCCTTAGTCTGAAGCTATTGTGTGGCTACAACTACAGTAAAATAAAAGATAATGTAACTCTAGAAGTTGAAATTTTGAGAGAGTGAAAATGTGAAATATTAGCGTATAATGCATATGCCATTAGAACTGCTAACTGTGTCGCTTGTCGTCCATGAAATATATTAAATCAATATAAGGTATTTTACTAATGTATTTAAATTGACTGATTTGTTTTCTTTGGGAACTAATAACGAAGCTATGCATAAATGTTCAAATCCCAATACTATGAATT
>JZLH01S0114295.1:26550-36576 GCA_001188425.1 Eucidaris tribuloides | reverse complement strand
TTAAGATGGAGATAATGAGATGTAAAATGCAAACGATGTTGTATTAGGCCTATATTTCATTTACATAAGGGCAAAGAAGGTAAATAACACACAAATTCAGGGGTGTCTTTCCATATGTACCCGGAAGTTGCCCGCAAGTCCACGGACCCTTATGTGACGTCACAGCTAAAGGCCGTTTTCAGACAGCGAACGAGCAAATTCGGCCCTGCGGGTAGGGTGATGTTTTCACTCTAATCTCGCTTTTATGGAAGAGTAATATTGCTTTTGACATTCAAGCTCATTGTATGGCTTATAAGCTATCTGTAGATGTATATCATCATATTTATGGTTTTTCTATAAATGTCTCCTTTAAATATTAAAGGTTAGTGGCATGATTGGGAACACTTGAAAATGCCTCAAGAACCAAAAGAGTTGAAATATATACCAACTATACACCAGCTGGAATGGATATCCCAGCTGGAAGGATTTGTCTTTTAATTTGTTTATTTAACGAGAATCAAGCATGAACATTAATTCTAGGACCCATAGAGAGCCACACAGCAGGTTTGCCTGCCACGAGGGATATTGGCATTAGTTATCTTTAAATGAGTCAATGTTTGACTACAAGATTTTCACAGGAGAATCCTTGCATAGTTTACTTGATTCTAGACTAGTTTCAGCCCAAGTTGAGGACTACCCCCAATCATATCATTAACGTTTAATTTCAATTAGTTACATTCGATTTTGAATTGAGGTGAATAGGCCCCTACACATTCATTGGTATTCACACATTCTCGGCTTGCTAACAAATTTATTTCAATGCGCTTATCAACAAAATGACATTTGTAATGGAAAACGAATGATTACATGGTGCGTAAATGTTTGAATTTATAGACTATGTTCTAAACAATCGTTCTACCATTATGACATTGTCATGTGACCTTTTTCTTGGGGGGTGGGATGAAATTATGATACAAAGTTATTCAGCTGCTGTTGTGATTGATATGTAACGTCGTCATCTCTTATTCCACATTGCAGGCGATTTGGAAAACCGGACATCTCTCTGCTAATGGATGAAACTGTGGCAAAAATGAAGCTGAAGCCCGATGATCCAGATATTCCGGTGGAACACAAGTTTCAAGTCATGAGTGCTGCTCCGGGGACTATGATGGTGTTCTCACAAGGATCTAGTGGTAGGATTATGATATTTATGAACAACGTTGGTATTTTATAGTTATTTGTCAACTGGTCTGTATTCTTTTGTCTCATTTAATGATTAAATAACATGTAATTATCATCATCACCCGTCATCACCATCATTGTCACCATCAAATTCTTTATCATAATAAGCTCCAAAAATTGAACAATACGTCATGAATGTTATTTGTGAACATTATTGGCATTTCACAGACTTATATTGATTGGACTGGACTGCATTCTTTTGTCTCATTGAAGAATTACATAACATGTTATCAGCATCAATTACCACCTTCATAATTTTTACAAAATGTAAGCTACAATTCAAAATTGATAACTTTGTGGCAAATTTCAATAAAAACTGTGATACATTTTGTGTAGCAAACTCAACACTGTTCCGAGTAGTTTAATCAAGTCAAATTGTGAGTTCATACCCCAATACATGTATGTGAAGAAAAAAGTTGGTCATGGCAATGCCCAGCATGGCACTGTTTGGGCCCCCTGTTGGTTATGAGGAACCTGTGTACAATTGATGACATGCTCTATGGGGTACCACTGAGAGGTTACATCATCCTCAGGTGAGCATGGGGCTCTTGTGTTTTTGTGTATAATCTATTTATTTGGCTCGACTGTTTCCATTTTTTAGATAAATTGGCAGTGGAAGGCAAGGTTGTAGAGAGGATGGAGTGCAGGCCAGTAGGATCAGAGTCTTACATGCAGATGAAGAGGTAACATGCGGAAAGCTTAGGAACACTTCGTCTGTTGTCCAGCAGAAGGGCCCTAGAATATGTTCCTGGCAGAATGGCCTTAACAGTAAATTGTTCACTACTTTGAGAAATATTGCCTTATTTGATAACAGCCTGACAGAAGAAAACTAAATAATCGACTTTGATTTCATGTGGGAAAAGAGCAATGATTTCAGTTTAGCAGGACAATTAATGTAAGAGGCCATTCTGCGGGAAATATGCTGACTGGCCCTCCTGCCGGACAACTGGCGGACTTGTCGGCATATCATATACCATTAAACCGTAAATGTGAAAGTCTTTGATTCACATTTTTTTGTATTTTTTATTTAATTCCTGAAATGACATTAAATTTTGCTCCGTGAATTATTGAAGTGGTTTTAGTTGGAGTTTGTACAAATCTGTTTATGTTGATATAAGTATATTTTGAAGTATTAAGACACATTCAGTCAAAATATTTTTAATCAGATACTTAAAATTTAAACTAAATTTGAAATAATCCTTGAATTTTTATTTAATTTAATTTTCATTAAACCCTATTTACCTTGTGTTTTTATAATCGCCACCTTACATGTAGTAACTAGCGCCTCATATGCATTAATGATTCTCTAGCATTAACAAAATGCGTTCAATTACCCTCATCATGTTTGTTATTATAAATGCGATTTATCAGTTATTTGAGCTATTATTTATTCATGCCATTATATCAGTTATATACCAATCCTGGAATGCCACGATGGAGACACCGTACATCCGCAATGCGAATAATGACATGCAAATTGAACAAGAATTTAATCACAATTAATGTGGCATTTACAGTAACTTAGTCTCAAATCTCCAAGGGAAGTTGGTATACACAAGACAAAAAAAGTAAACTACCCCCTTTTCAACATACCATAACTTTTAAACAAAATAAGTTTGTGGGCAAAAATAATTTGGCAAGAATGTTGTCTAACTCATTGACTAACGTCTGACTGCTGAAAATGTGATTGGTCCGTTGGGTCAATGCATGAATGACGATGCATTAAAGGTGAAATGGTCACTTTTCAAAAAGTCACATTGAGTCATCTCGTTATGCCAAAATTATGGTAAATAATGACATTGTTTCCTTTATTTATACAAGTGTGCCTCACTCAAGCTATGATCATGTTACACACCTTTATGTTCGTACAACACGTAAAGATACATTTTGCTGAAAGAAAATCGGATTTAAATTTTTTGCCAGTAAACTTAACTGGATTTTACAATTCAAAATCGAGACAAGGGTACGGAAATTGTTTAAATTGCCGCTCACTGAGGCGTAAAATTACAAAAAGTGCCAAAGGACATATGAGGAGGATCAACACAATAGTCGTTATTTTAACATAAATAGGTGATTAAATCATTCACCAGAAACAGAATTTGTCAAAATCCTGCATCAAAAACCGCCCAAAATGACCCTTTGTTGACTTTTGAAAAAGTGACTTTTTGCTTTAATATTGGCTCACTCATGCAGTGACTTGACGGATCAACCACATTTCTCACCAGAATTTAGACAATTAGTGCAGAAAATCCTTTGCCAAATTATTGTGCTCAACACCGTTCTTTTTTTTAAGTTATAGTTTTTTGAAAAAGGGGGTAGTTACTTTTTTTGTTGTGTTTAGTATCAGATTCAAAATGCAAGATTGAAGATTTTCAGGATTTAAGAGAGTCCAAATTGGTCCGATCTCCCAATGGGCTCGCAGCTTGCTTTATGTATGGATTTACAAGACTTTACTAGAAATACCATGATGAAAATATTTACCATTTGAACTTTTTGTTAACACTCCTGTACACAGTATTAATGTCAAATGGATATCTACATCACTTAATATTCCCATATTTTTTGTTCTCGTTTGATCCCAGAAAACAAATAGAACTTGCTCACAAGCCAAACAGAGTAACACAGCAGCTTGATAAAAGACCAGTCAACGTGTACCGTCCCATCGACAGGCATAAAAATATTGTAAGTACAACTTGTTTTTAGTTCTCTGCAGTCTACCTTCTTGTAAAATGTAATTTTAAATAGATGAATTGTTTTTCACTAGAACATTGATGGTCCATCATGATAGTTTCAGGTCAAAGGAAGGGCATGGGCATATGGGACACAGTGTTGAATATACAGGGTGGCCCAGAAAGAATGCTACACATAAGATCGTTAATTTCTTCAACATCATCTACAAAATGTCATTAGTGATTATTTCATGGGTTAGAACATTCTTTTTCCAACAAAATGATACTTTGATCATTGATTTTGATTGAAGTGTTTGGATCTTAGGGCTATTTTACCGAGGCAATGCAATTTCGTAAATTTGCTTTTTTTTTTAACTCCAGGGATCATCAGAATATTCCTGCGTTATGGCATGCCATAGAATAAGCTCTGTCGAGACAAAGCGCAGGAATGCCCTCTCTTTATAAGGAAGACGACGTGAGCTACATCTGCCATTGTTATTGCGGTTTGCTATGGCACGTTGAGACGCAAGAATATCTCGGTGTTCCGATGACCGCTACTGTTAAAAATTATCAAATTTAGGAAACGACATTGCCTCGGAAAAATGGCCGCAGGATCCAAACAAATTACTCAAAATTAATGACAACGGTATCATATTGTGGGAAAAAGAATGTTCTAACCACTGAAACATATACCAATGACATATTGCAGATGATGTTGAAGAAATTAGCGATCACAGGTGTAGCATTCTTTCTGGGCCACCCTGTATAACAGAAATATTAGGATACTGATCATACTGTATATCAAAGCTCCACCCAGGCGGGAAATACTGGGAAATACTGGGAAATACCTGGGAAATACTGGGAAATACTGGGAAATACGTGGGTGATACCTAGCAGTGTACTCTTGAAGTTGTACAAGGTCAACTAAAAAGGCCATTAATGCCCTTCATTTGGGCTCTTCAATACACAAATCCACCTTGAACTGATAAATTTCAAATGAAAAGACTGTTAAAAACCTCTTTTCAATTTTGATAATCTAATTCAGTGCTATTTCACATACTGTACAGAACTACACTGTACATTATTCACGTAATACATTTAGCTTTTTTGTGGGGTGCAGCCCTCATCTTGCTGAATATACAGGGACAAAATCAATATCTGTCTATGGGGTATGCTGTTTTTAAGTGTTCGGCGACTTATGGAACAATTCAGATATTTGCGCAGACTGTAATGATTGAAAACAATTTCTAAAATAAAAAGCAGGTGATTTTAAAATTTTCCTACTTTTAGTGATTGAGTTTTGCTGTGTAGAAAAATTTGTCCAACCAATCAGAATGAGTTCCTAGTTCCCCACCATCAGTTAAGTTTTTGGTTGTATTTATGTTGAATCACACTTACTGAACAACAATCTCTACATTTTTCAGTTATTATCCTTCAAGAAATATTTTTTTTTATAGTATTTCCCAGTATTTCACGTTTTTGTCAAAATTAGCAAGGCGGTATTTACCACCCGGTATTTGCCGCCCGGTATTTACCGGTCTCAGCCTGAGACCGCCAAAAATTGATCTCCAGGCCAGCCTTGACTACAGCACTGCTACAGATATTATTTTGGGGGTTGTTTGTCTATGTAGATGCATCTGAAACTTCATGTAGCAGGATTACTAAAAGATGTTTTGTGTTCTAATGAGACTTGACCAAGGATGAAACCAAGTCTCAAAAATCATGAAACTTTCACAGGAAATGCCATGTTTTACTTTAAATTTTGAGTAGCAGTATGCCAGTGTCTGTTATAATTTGGCAGATAAATAGGAATAAGGGGTCAAAAGTCACTTAATTTATCTGTAAAATGCTATGATATATGATATGCTTTGGAAGTCAAAATAGTGATTTGATTTGATGAGACTTCTCAAGTTTTGGGGGATTCAAGTTAAAATTAGTTCACTGTGTTGTGGTATTATTGATCGTTTCGGTGATGAATCTTTTTTGATATTTTTTTTATGGTGTTTGACTATTGTAGACTGAATTTGAACGTAGAAAGAAGGAAGAAGGAAAGAAACCGAGGTTAGAGAAGGACAAAGTTATGGATCTCCTCTTCTCTGCCTTTGAAAAGTATCAATACTACCAACTCAAGGATCTTCGCAGGATTACAGAACAGCCCATTGTAAGTATTACCCTTGGAAAATACAAACATGTTCGCCCTCCTGTGTACCTACACTTATACTTTGCTCGATACTAAAAGTTTAATCTATCCATTGAATATTGTGCCCCAATATAAAATGAAATGTATAAAATAGCATTTTGCAAAGATTAAATATTTGAATAAGTAACAAAATCTCAAATTTTTGATGCTTTGCTAAAATAAAAAAAAAAAAAATTTTAAATTTTGCTCCTCATTTGATGAAGTAATGAATACTATTTATCAATCTGGATTCAGAAATATATCGCTTGATTTGCAGTGCTCTCTTTCTAATTTTCATATATTGCATTATTGATGGTTAAAATGACAAAGATAATCTCTCGCTCTGTCACTTGGCTCCCTCTAGTTTATGGTTATGGCAATGAGTTTTGGTTTTTTTTTCTTTTTTGGGGGGGGGGGGGGGCTGGGGCTTAATTTTGTTGTTTTCCCCAGACGACATAATCCCTAGATACGCCACTGGCAACATGTTAAGTTCATAGAGATTATTCATAGTATAAATATTTAAAATGTTTCCTTTGTTTTAGTCTGTTGTTTTTCTTTTGTTGTGTTTAAAGACACTATATAACATTGTGGAAGATCCGTTTAAAAAATTGTCAAACTTTGCTCTTTGACGTATCTGACAGTGTTTGAATAAACAAATAAACACCCTAGACAAAACGTTCAGACAATCATGCTGTCACTGGTAAAATATATATAGCTAAAAACTGGCACATGAATTATTCTCGGCCGATAGAAAAATCTGCAACACAGCAGTCTACGGGGAAAAACTGGAATGGTCTCTCAATGATTTTTACTCTTTTAAAGCACCTAATGATCATTTTGAACTCAGGGCTTTATTCTTAGACCTTATCAAAGACACTTCTAGCATGTGGAATCATGGAGCTCACTTTTTTTATAATGGAAACAAGGGCGTAGGCTGCAACACAGCAGTCTACGGGGAAAAACTGGAATGGTCTCTCAATGATTTTTACTCTTTTAAAGCACCTAATGATCATTTTGAACTCAGGGCTTTATTTTTAGACCTTATCAAAGACACTTCTAGCATGTGGAATCATGGAGCTCACTTTTTTTTAACGGTAAACAAGGGCGTAGGCTGGGTGCACGTGCACCCCTCCCCCCCCCCCCCCCGCCAGAGCCAAAGGAGTTTCGCCCCTGGCAAGCAAAAAGAAATTTTCACCACCTTTTCTACTTTCAACGCCTGATTTTCTCAATTTTAGTTCCACCTTCCTAAGATGTGCACCTCCCCATGCCCAAACCAGCCTACGCCCCTGGGAAACATTGTTATACATTGCCTTTAATTACCATTATCAAGAGATAAATCATATTTTTTCTCTCTCTCTCTTATCTTGAATTCAGCCCTACCTCAAGGAGATTCTGAATGAGATTGGAATCTACCACCAGAAGGCACCACATAAATACATGTGGGAGTTGAAACCGGAGTACCGTCATTATCAACAAGAAGACATGGAGACATCATAGCAGATAGCAGAATTCAAATTTACAATGTGTGTGTTTGCTTCAACCATTTCCATTTCAAGTGACAAACTTGGAGACGGTGGTATATCGGGACAATGCTTGCAAAGACCGCTTACACAACAAATTTACATGTACATAACATGTTATTTATATTTTACATTATTCAGAAATGCATGTTGGTGACAAAATGTATGTGTAGTGTGCATTGTTTCTGTGAGATAAAGGAGGGTTTCGATCACCAACGTGAACCAAAATGAGCAGAGTTGCAGACTCTGCAGAGTATGAGGGCAGGCTGAAAAGTTCATAGCCTGACTAAGAAGGAGTTATGCTACAGCAATTAAACTAGTCATGCATTAAGGAGAACACACAGTACTAGGTAATGATGAACATCTTCCATCAAAATTACAACATTCTCAACAGCTATTTCCAGCTTGCAAGTAAGATTACAGTGCAGCTAAATGTGAACTAAATTACATTCATATGCAATAAAAAGTTGAGGAATTGGCATTGAAGTACCCCGACGAAGAGGCTGCTTTGCCGTCAGTTATGGCAAACAATTAACAATAGTCACCACATATAGATTTCGATGTTAGTACTTTGTCACAATGGGGATTTATGTCTATACAGATTATGTCCAAAACGAAGTGTTTCTGATGTTTCCAAACTAACTCTCAACTGTGACTATAGTACATTTCTAGAAATGCCATCCTGTCACCAAAGAAAAAGAAACATTGATATTAAAAATTTGGGTTCTGCAAGTAAACAAACGAGAGGTACTCATCAATTCTCTTTAAAAATTCAACCATTCCCTTAGACTAATAATTCTTTTATGTTTATTATCTTTCTATTTCTCCAGAGTATTATTAACATTGGCCATTGAGAGTTCTGAAACTTGTGATTTGGACAATTTATTGCAACACCGTGCTTTCATAAACATTGGTCCACACATTGAGAGCTTAAAAATGCTGAAAACCGCAGGTAATTGATTATCACGTTAAGCTACATGTACTTGTATTGACGTTTTTAATACATTCATTTACCGTAAATCTATATAGTCTTTTTAGCAATTGCAACTCTGTTGACAATTGAAAAAAAAGTTTTAATTAAATTGAATAATTCATGTCTTAAAATAAGCAAGGATCTTGATAAAGCTCAAAAACCTTACACCCTATAATAACTGGCATTCAGACGCCAGTTTACGGCGGGGGGGGGGGGGGGGGGGGGGGGGCGAGGGGGGGGGCCGGGGGGCGGTCACAATTTACCCCACACCCCCCCCCTATCAATCTCGGCCGCCGATTGCCGCAAAAATTTGCATGCGCGTAGAGCCGGATGTAAACTACACGACTGTATAGTAAAATTTTCAAAAAAAATATTTTTTTCTATTTCTTAAGTAATTAATTGTGACCCGTCACGCCTAAAGGAGCCACAAGTCGCAACGGACGGTTTAGAGAAAATGAGCAAAATTATCCGAACAGGTCAAATTTGTCAAAATTAATTTTTTGACTGAAATCAAATCTTCAAAGTCTCTTTAATGTCCTGTGAAAGTTTCAGATCAAAATATTCACGGGAAAGGGGTAATATTTATGTTTTTCTGAGAGCCTTCCATTCGACCTCGCGAAAAAAAAACACACACAGAAAATCCGAGTCAGTTAGGCCGCGCCCCTAGCAACGCAAGACGACTGCTCATTGGCTGAGCTGTGTCACATGACGTATCATGATTGATGTGATTCCATTTTTTTACGAGCGTGCAAACTGACAAGCTATCCTTAACTTGAACTTGATTTGTTATTATATTCTATATTTGTTTGCAGTTTCCATTTTTTTCGACATTTTAATCTGCAAACATTAGATTCACAATATTTTGCGTCAATATTAAATCAACAGAGTAAGTACAAATGCCGATGCAGCGTGAGAAGGGATTTGCTGCGCCAGAGAATTTGTAACCTGGTGGGTATAGAGTTAAGACATGCACTTTTTCATTATCCATGTAATTTGTAATCCCCACTAGTACACCAATTATGTGCACAATCAATTAAAACTTTCACAGGTTCTTTTGTTCTTTTGTTACGGATGCATAAAAGCTGGCTCAATCTAGTTGAATAGGCACTTAAACGCGTGGGGCTGTCAAAGAGGACAGAATCATAACTATGCAAAGCGGGTCCCTGTCATGTCTGTCGGCGTGTTAATTATAGGGGGCCCTAATTCTTGCGCGTACTCTGGACTGCTGGCGCAGTTATTCATCAATTGAATAGCGATATAGCAGACAATAAGAAGTTATTGTGTCCCTTGAGAATCTCAGTTTATTTAATCCCGAACTTGGCAAATTAGTATGAACAGTCGACTTACAAGCAATTACTACTTGTGGAAATTTATTGTGTCAAATCTCTCACCCTAATACCCCACAAGTGTCTGGCGTCCATGCATGGTCACCTGTGACCCGCCTCGCAAGGTACATTCACCGAG
>JZLH01S0114261.1:4876-23469 GCA_001188425.1 Eucidaris tribuloides | reverse complement strand
GAATATATATGTGGACAATGGCAGACCCGAGTGCAGCGCTTTGCAGCTGGTTGTTTCTACCAATAGGAGAGAGCTGCAGTTGCACTGAGTTATGGTTTGGCTAATGCTCCCACATATTTTTTTTTCCATTTTGACATCATCACTTCTGTTCTCTATAAAGCTGCAATCCTTTTTATGCATTTGTCATAGAACCATATCTGCGACGTCCACAGTAATTTTGAAAACCCAGAGCCCTAAAGGGTTAAAGTAAGTTCTACCATCACTAACTGTCCAATTCATACTTCCCAGGATGCATTGCAATTGTCAGCTTACTAAGCATCAAACTTGTCCCATTGGTTGGAGATCCTCGGCAACTTGGAATTCACACTCTGTCGCCTCCACGATGTCCTCCACCGTCACTCCATCAGCGATCTCAACCAGCGTCATACCATTCTCTTTGTCGATGTCAAATACACCCTGGGAGGAAGAGGAGTGTAAAAAAAAAATTAATTGCAATATTTGGAAAATGGATGGGGAACTCGTTATCTGGCTACCAGTTATTGGGAAACTTATATCAGCTACTCATAGTTTGCAGAGAAAGTTATTTAAAATTAATTTCTTCATTGTTTGAATAACTGATTGATGTACCAACAGATTGATTAGATGGTTGAATAAAAGACAGAGCAATATTCTACATGATGATGAATTGATGAATCTATTAAAGTATGGATGAATTAATAGATATATTACATGTATTTAATTGATAGAAGGATGGTGACTGGTGATATGGACTGAAGGATTGATTGATGGATAGATGGATGGATGGTCTGATAGATGGATGGATGGCAAAATGGATTTGTGAATTGAAAAACTGGTGACATGCAGGATTATGGATTGATGGATTGCAGACTGATGGATGGACAGATGGATGGATTTATTAATGGACATACAATGAAATGGCTTAAAGGACTGGTAATTTGAAAAATTGTTGATTGACAGATTACTGATTGGATGGACAGATAGATGGATAAATGAATGGATGTATGGAATAATTGACAGATTCCTTACCATCTCCGTGATGACTCTGTCCACACATTTGACCCCAGTGACCGGTAGACTACAGTTGGACAGCAGCTTGGGTTTGCCTCCCTTGGCGGTATGTTCCATGGTGATCACCACTTTGGTTCCTGTAGCTGAGACCAGGTCCATGGCCCCGCCCATGCCTTTCACCATCTTACCCTGGATGAAACAGATAAGTGTGACAAATTCATTTATTTATTTCTGTTTGTTCATTGTCCTTATGTGTGTTCATGGACTTCTTCCTGAAGGTTAGATTCAGATTCAATTTGGTTTTATTTATTTATATATCAAAATAAATAATATAAAATATACTACACATAACCATAAAAGTATAATATACTTAACACTAGTCTAGGAACTGGGCCCAAGAACTAATACTGTCATGTTTACATTTAAATTTGAATTTAAAGTCAGTACACAAGATTAGATAAAAAGGATATTCATAAAATAGTTTGACAGAAAAAGTGCACCAATGATCACTCTTGGTTATTAATTGATATAAAGGTGAATGTATTCTGCTCAACAGAATTTACCAAAGCAATCAATGTAGCCAGTGACCCGTCATTTGCTCCGGCGACAGTTGCTACAGTGACAATATCTCAGAAGACAATGAGTTTCTGTTAGGGTTGCCATTTGGTTTCCAGTTTAGAATAGGGTTAGTGTTTGAGTTAGGGATAGAGTTAGGGTTGAGGTCAGGGTTAGTACATGAAATAATCGTTGGAGGAATTGTCACTGAAGCAAGTGTCATGAAATCACATAACCCATCACTTTCAGAATGGTTGCTCTCTGATGCCTTACTATAACAGGGAATGTTACGCCATATACTTTGCGTGCATATATTTTCACGATTATGCTTCAAGATGGGGAATTTGCAAAAGTTTATTTTTGTGATTTTATGGTATTTGCATTCACTTTCTCCAGAAATATAAGTGAAATTTTTGCGTGCGTTAAATCGCCAAATTCGCGAAAATAAAACCACTATGAAATAGTCAGCATATACAGTATCTAATCTTCAAAGATACATTAGATTGTGGGGGTCATTTAAAACAATTAGCATAACCGTTTCAAGTGCAAAATTTTTCAAGCTCCCTAAAAACATGGTCAATTTAATCTCAACAAAAAGCATACTTCTGAATCAGTGGAATTCAAACTTAGGATAATTGATGAATGTACACCCTTTTAGAAAACCTATAAATCCCAAAACTGACTTTTCTAACATCACTCGACCTTTTCATTCCTTTCTGTGAAGACTACCATTACAACTTATTATTTGTTTGTGGCAACAGGTCAGAAGTGTTTCTATGTTTTGCTGTTTTGTTGTCATTTTTTTTTGGATGGGGGGAAGGGGGAGAAAACTGATCACTTTTGAAATAACTTCTCTAATATTTATGCAACTTAGGTATGACAATGTACAAAGTACTACTTTGTGAAATATATTTATATTCCCCCACCCATTGTCTAATTACACTTTCATTGACTGATAATTATTTGTGTGCACGATCATTTAAAAGGTGGAACTTTGTTCTACAAACTGTCTACATAAGTAAGCAAACCAGTAAGCAGATAATGATGCAAACAAAAGTTGAAACTAGAATGCTGAATAGTTAGCGTTTTTTTTCCACAAAATTTGTGACTTAATAAACACAAAAATTTTCACTTCGTGATTTTCCTGTACAAAGTAAATGCAATACAAATTGGAAAATAAACTCTCGTGATTCCCAGTCTTGAAGCAAAACCATGGAAATATTTGTAAGCGAAATATATGGTGTATATAGTATGAGTATCCAGTGATAATTTGAAGCCTAGTATCTATAGCACAACAACCAAAGTGTAAGTTTGGAGACTGGCTCCCTCCAACTCATATCAAATGACTACTCACTGGTATCATCCAATTGGCTAGATCTCCATACTTTGAGACTTGCATAGCACCAAGAATTGTCAGGTCCACATGGCCTCTGTTGGGGACAAAACAGAAACAATGAAGTATCCATATATCTAATACTCATTCATATATTTACCAATCTACATCTATCTATCCAGGGCTCCACACTAACTTTTTTTCGTACTTGCCCTTTGGGCAAGTGAAATTATCTTTTTCAGATTTTTACTTGCCCAAAAATAAACAAAACCATTAAAAATGATTTCTAATTTTAAACAAAAAGGTTTTTATATATTGCATTGGACATTTGTTATTATAATTCTAGGGGTTGCGAAAGGAGTGATTTATGAAGTTGATGAGTCATAAAATTAAAATAATGGACAAAATAATGTTGAAAGTTAGTATAAGTTAACTGAACACAAAATTTTAGACATATTTTTTTTTTTTTGGGGGGGGGGAAATAAGATTTTTGGACATGCTTTGCTCATTTCATGATCCCAATTTGTTACTTGCCCAGTCAGGCAAGTAAAGTTTAACATTTTAAGTTTTTACTTGCCCGACATGACATTTTACTTGCCCCGGGCAAGTGCTAGTGTCGAGCCCTGATCTATCTATCTATCTATCTATCTATAAATAGATAGATAGAACTTAAACTACTACATAAAGTTTTACAGAACTGTTTCGTAAGGGCCCAGTTTATAGGTCCTCACTCTTCAGAAACTATATTCAGAATGAGTCAATCTCGGTTATTCTCAGTTATTTCTTTCTTTATGAGTTCTGTTTGTCGGGGTGATCTCTGGCAAATGGCAGACAGCTTCTTCAACCTACTGGACAATAATGCTTCCCGAGTGGACACTAACTCCACAAACTATCTCAACGCAGAAACACTGTAAATTAAGCTACAGCTGTCATGCCGAACGTAGGCCCAAATCATATCCGCTCACAATAAATCCGTCTTAGACAAAATATAGAACCCCAACAAGCACGCAGTCTAATTCTCCCTATCGCATATACTCTCCGATCTGTAACGTATCGGCGCCTTCTAATTTTTGATCCCATTATTCTGGGAAATAAACTTCGCGTATTTAAGCAAGCGTGATACACATTTGAATGCCTAAAATACTGTTGGATCGTGTTTAAAATCGCTTCTCTTATAATCTTTGCGAATAAATATTTTTTTTCAACCAAAAGTCGTATCGTTCATATAACAACCCTTCATTTAGGCCATGAACGGATGAGCCACCGGCAGTCCTCACACACGGGTCGAGTTTCCGACTTGGTGTGTGCGTGGTAGCATTTCTCTCTCATGGGGTAAACACTCGCGGCTTTCCTGGCGAGAGTTTCGAGTTCATTCCTTAGTTTACCGGTCGTAGGAACATTTCTTCTACTAAGAAAGTCCTTTAATTGTGACACAGACATTCTCCAAGATTGTTCATCAGGTCAATCCATGTTTGCTCAGGTATAAGATATTGATATTACGAATTTGATGAGGTTCGAAATGACACATTTTGTGCTTTTGACTGTACGATTTACCGGAACCGGAAGTACACATCCCAAGAGTGATCGATCAGATATCGGTATCACGAGGTGATATCGCTTGATATCGGCTATATGCGATAGGGAGAATTGCAACTGTAGAAACAAGCAACAATGCCCACTCCACCAGAATAATTGCCTCACCAGCAGCGTTGTGTACCAAGCGACTGTAACACGACAAGACAATTCTAAAGCAGAAACTTACATTGGCCTTACAGAAAACCCATTCAAAACGCGCTACAATGCCCACACCTCCAGCTTCAAAAATGAAACAAAACGGAACGCCACAACACTCAGCGACAACAATGTTCAGCACAGCCTCAAATGGAAGATTATCGGAAAAGTCAGAGCTTACACACCAGCAAGTACAATATGTAACCATTGTCTCGAGGAAGAGTTCTATATAATCCACAAGCCGCTTTTGTCTACTCTCAACAAAAGAAACGAGCTCGCCAGCACATGCCGACACAAAAGAAAACACCTTCTATGCAACTTGTCCAGCAAATGAACAGTTTAATTAATAACCAAGATTGACTCATTCTGAATATAGTTTCTGAAGAGTGAGGACCTATAAACTGGGCCCTTACGAAACAGTTCTGTAAAACTTTATGTAGTAGTTCTATCTATCTATTTATTTATAAAGCTCCTGTTCTCAGTCGAGCACTCTCCCACTGGATGGTTTTGCCCATACCTGGATATCTATCTATCTATGTATCTATCTATCTATCTCTATTCATCCATTTATCTGTCTATCTATGTATCTATGTATTCATCTATCTTTCTATTCTTTCATCATCGATAGGAAAACGTACAAACACCTCAGTCTGATCATACATGGAGTATAATTATAAAGACAATTCTTTAGAAAATTTGTTACACTTTGTGAAAAAAAAATAGGAAGAAGAGTTGATGGCATAGAAAAATGCAGTTTTGCTAATTTCTAATGACCATACAATATTTGAAAAATGTATAAGTTTGTTTGAATTTGCATGAATTTCCTCATAATTTTCTCAACATTTCCTTGATTTTCCTGGTTCTGTTCCAGCCAATTATTATCAGCCTGATTTCCCCTTTATGTTGATATTTAACAACCTGCCTATCACAAACATTACATATAATTGACAATCATATTCAATTTTAGGAAATTTATTTTTTATTTAATCACTAACCCTCCTCTTTAGTTTCACATGCATACAACTATTACATGCTTGTTTGTTTGAAAGTTTTCAGTATGATTAATATTTTGCTCTTATCGTTCAAAGTATGAAATAATTAACTGTACACAGGTTCTTCAGTCTACTCTACTCACCCTCGTATCATAGAGAATGACTCATCGCTGGCAAAGTAGCTAGATCCTGGTAAGACGGTAACCGTTTCTTTTCCCGCATTGATGAGATCTGGGTCTTCCTCTCCTTTCCTCGGAAACGGACCCTATTAAAATCAAAGATGGCACATAGAGTTTATAGAATATTTGACTTTCGGCTGTTATTGTCTCACCATCAAATATGCAGAGCTTCAGGATATTAGCTATGCCAGCCATATATCCGATGAGACTGCCTCCAACATGGCAAGCTCTTTAAATTTCACGAGGACTGTAAACACCTGCAGAGACTATGCACAGTGTCACATTTATCCAGGGAGAGACAGAAGACATTTTACAAGTAATAGAATCAAATAATGCCAAATAGAATTAAAGGTAAATGACATGATTGGGGGTAGTCCTCAACTTGGGCTGAAACTACTCTAGAATCAAGTAAACTATGCAGGGATTCTCCTGTGAAAATCTTGTAGTCAAACTTTGACTCATTCTAAAATAAACAATGTCAATATCACTGGTAGCAGGGAAACCTGCTGTGTGGCTCTCTATGGGGCTTATTTTTATCGTACCCGGATAAAATTAAAATACTCCTATGTTTATGCTTGATTCTCCTTAAGTAAACAAATTACAGACAAATCCTTCCAGGTGGGAGATCCACTCCTGCTAGTGTATAGTTGGTACATATTTCAACTCATTTGATTCTTGAGGCATTTTCAAGTGTTCCCAATCATGTCACTAACCTTTAAGCAACATTTGTCAGAAAATGGGTTGTCAAAATTAATCACAAATAAATTTACATCCATCTATCAAGTCCTTGTGGAACAATTATTTAAAGCCATGTTTAGTAACAGCTGATTTCATACAAACTTATTACTTTCAACATTGTCTATAATACTTTAACCTTTAGCACTGAAGTCTCTGTAGAAAATGGCTTATGGTCCCTGGAAGGTATCAGCATATTGCCCTCAACGCGTGCACAAAAGAGGGTGTACATTGGATACTAGAGCGCATTTTACGGACAGGCGGTTTTAGGAGAAATAAGACGGGCGGTTTCAGGCAGTTTCGGGTGGTTCAGTGAACTACGGGTGTACAATGGATACTAATGCACAGTTTACGGACGGGCGGTTTAGGGAGTAATAAGATGGGTGGTTTTGGACGGTTCAGTTGCTAAAGAGTAAAACATAAATGAATGGATGAATCACGAACTAAATAAATAAATACCCCAATAAATAAATTAATTAAATGATAAATAGATAAATAGTTGATATCTTACCAGTCCTAGCACACCATTTTCACTCTGTAGATAGACTTTGATGTCTGGTTTGATGTAGTTGCTGGCCAACATGGGAATTCCAATGCCAAGATTAGCTGGGATAGTCATTGTCAAGACAAACTTAAATCTTAAACTTCATCCATCACTACACCCTCTTCAGAATACAATTACCAAACACAATCAATACATATGCGTATTAAATGATGCTTTACAGTTTAACAATTAAGACTTACATTTCAAAACATACAGACCAATATATATAGTTCCTACACGTGAATTATAAGTGTATAAAGTGAACATTGTCCTTTACATTCTGGAATCACTTGGATTTTCAAATATACTGTGTGTTTGGATAATTTTGTTAAATAAACGCCCGTGCAGTTATGGCTCTGATGTCGTAAATGTACACACAAATCACACAACCAGCATCTACGCTAATGAATCATGCATACTGGTATGGGATGCAGGCAAGCATGACTCTAATGCCCTTCATACACTTGTTAAGATCCTACAGAATTCATCAAAAGTTTCATGGTACCAGTAACTGTTTTCATCAGTTTGTCATGCACCTTGATTTCTATGTAATGTCAGCTATAATACTTGCCAGGAAAGAATCTCTGAGAATTTATTCTTCCATGTACGTTGAACACTCTCAAAACAGCAATTTGGACACAGCACATACGATTGTACTGCACATCCACTAATGCAGTGATTTCTGCATCAGTAAGTGAACTTCAAATCATAGAAATATAAAATAAAGTGTAATATTTCATCCCAGCATCAGGTCATCTTGAAAAAGATTCATAATTTCACTTACAGTATATTTATTCACCACAGACCTCAAGTGGTTATTTGACTCTGGTGGTATGCACATTTAAAGTACATGTATGTACACTTAATATTGAGGTCAACATAAAGACTAATGCTGGGCGATATTTTGATAATATCGAATACACGATAATGATCTCATAATCATTTCAAAATTTCGCCAGAGGCACAATATGGCCAAAAATACCATCGATTATGAAAACCTAGTGGGGTAAATGCATGCACTGCAGTGGGAGGGACCAAGAAATCCCTATAGCTATGAATACTCTGCACAAAAGTGCTACTGCCTCTAATCATATAAATAGAAACAGGGAGGTGGGGCTATAAGAGAGACCTCCATGCTATTCAGTGGAATTAAGAGCAGTAGTGCATTTAGTATAATTGTCAACAAACATAACAACTCTGTCAACACACCGCCCACCCAAAATGCTATTTATAAACAATCGGCTCCATAAATCTCCTGATCTAGTCACAAGAGGGTCAACAGAAAGCAACATTGTTTTGACTACGTTTTGATAAGAGCCCTACAGGGTGCTCTGTCAATTCAAGCCCAAAATAGATTTATCTTCTTCATCACAAATCTGTTTTTCAACTTAGGCAATAAATCGTGTTATCGACGATGTTTTTTCCACGATAAATCAAGTGAGGTTTAGATCAAATATCGCCAGTGTAATAAAGACTGTTCTTTCTTGAGATAGATTCCAAACATGTCACTAATGTCCAAGGTAACAGAAATTATATAATTAAATTTCACAATTTTGTGTGGATAAGAAATCCACAACATACTGTTGATTTCCATGTGTCAGGCCATAATTAAATAGAAGGAACTTACCCCTTAACCCATTGGAGACTATGAATGAGATATCTCGGGCTGAGAACTATGGAGAACACATGTTACATTAAAGTCAAATCATCTCCAACAGGTAAAAAAAAAGATCTCTTGATCCACTGTCTTTAAAGGATACCATACATGCCGTCCTTGAATTCCAGGGCTGCCCTCTTGATGATGCGTTCTCTGAGGAGGGCTGCAGGACTCTTGGCCTCCTCACTGGTCTCAGATTCATCTTTGGATAACGTTAATCTCTACAGGAGAAACATGAATGAATGTGAAATGGACATAGACAGCATGGAATTACATGTAAATCAAATTAAAGCATAAAAGACTGTGGTATGAAAATCAACAACAAAGACTGGTAGATCTTCCTGAAAATGTTTAAAGGGAGATGGAGATGGCAAGTAACAGAAATAGGTTAAGGTGTTTTTTTATTGACATCAGAAGTGTGAAAATTATGGTGTATGGTGATAGAGCCAGCCTAAATTAAGAGTACTGTGTGACACTTACCCTCAACAGGGCCCTATCAATTAGTAACTTGCTGTTAATTTTAAGTCTCTGTGTGGTTGTCCTAGTAGGACCATTAAGCTGAAACAACTACAGGGGGAGGAGCTTATTGATTCAAAAAGTGCAAAAATCAATATGGCGCAATTAACATACGTTGGGCCACATGCATTGGTCATGTCAGGTCAGCTCAAGGCTGCCGCATATGCGATCTGATTGGTTGGCGAGAAATGACCGTTACCCCAAAATCAAAGAAGAAGAATTCGGCACAGGGAAAGAAATGCACTAAAATATCACCGTTTTAAAGTGTTTTGTGTAACTGTATGTTGCATGACATCTTATTCCTGGCTATAACGTCGGGTCATTTATAGCTTCAAGCGCGTAACAGCTGCTTAGCATAAATGTTCCTGTCATGACCATGGGGTAATAATAACCAGCGCATAGGGACGTGCGATAAGCTACGTGTTATGCGCTATATAAGAACAGACTATTATTATTATTATTATTATTATACTGCACCGTAATGTAAAGGTAAGAATACAGAATATTGCATGCTTTAAATTTCAGTGAATTTCTTCCTGTTACTCCCTGGCTCCATCTTCCTATAAAGTTGCCATACATTTCAAACTTTGATCAAGATATGTCCTATAAAGATTTTGATCAACTGGATACTGTAGCAACATTTTATTTATCCATTTTTCCCCCAATTTCAATGTTCAGTATTTCTGGGTTTTTTTCTTCATTTTTTTATGAATGGGATTACAGGCTTATTTGAAGTTTCGCAGTTTAACTAATATTAGCTCAATCCTTTGGAAGGTAAGCAAATTAAAGGGCAGTGACATGATTGGGAGAAACAAAAAATACCTCTTTAACCAAACTGGTTGAAAGATATATCACTGGATACACCAGCTGGAGTGCATCTCCTGGCTGGAAGGATTTATCTTGAATTTGTTTACTTAAACCGAATCAAGCATGAACATACTAACATTCTGTTTTTCTCGAGCCCCGATAAAAATACCTTCCATAGAACCCTACCCAACAGATTTGTCTGTCACAAGGCATTCAGATGGAAGTTATTTTGAAACAAGTCAACTTTTGACTACCACATTTTCACAGTGGAATTCTTGGATAGTTTACTTGATTCTCGAACAGTTTCACCCCAAATTGAGGACTTCCCCCAATCATGTCATTTATCTTTAAGGGCATCTGCAAAGATTGATCACTTACCTCAATTCTCTTCTCATAGTTTTTGCCTAATACAACTTTCTTGACATAAATACTTGGCACATGAATATCTTCAGCAGCAAATGTGTCTACATCTACAATTTCTTCCACCTGCAGAGAAAAATCATATTACCTCAATTAAAAGATGTAGTATCTAATGAAAATGTATGGATATATTACATGTTACAAAACTTATTATACTATCGTACTGGTAGTTTGCTTCATTTTTCCTCACTCTCATCTTATGACTATTCTTTGAAAAAAAAAATGAAACCATAGTAACCGCAATAACCATGTTCAAACAAATAGAATGCCTCCCACCCCTGAAAAAAAGTCTCAAGACGCTATATAACACTGTGGAGAACACCGTTTAAAAAATTGTCGAACTGATTGCTATCTGACAGTGTTTGAATGGACAAATAAACACCCGGAACACAAAAGTTCGGACAGTTATTGCTGTTCTTAGTAAATATGTGCAATACAAATGCAGCATTAATTATTCTCAGCTGATAGAAATTCGTCTCAAACAGCAGTGATATGGGGGAAAGCTGATGTGTCTCTCAATGACTTTCACTTTTTTTAAGCACTTAATAATTGTTTTACACTGTAATTTTTTCAGGGCTTCATTTTTAGATTGTATCAGAGACACTGGTAGCATGTGGAATCATGTAGCTCAGATTGCTTAAACTGGAAACATTGTTATACAATGCCTTTAAATCTTGTCTTATCTAATCCATGTATTATGCCAGTTGTAAAAAGCACCTTTTAGTATTTATAAGCATAAAAGTATATTTCACACTAAGAATATGGCATAATTTGAAAACCTGCTGTTAATTGACTATATTTGCTCTATCAAACAAAAGAATGAAATACCAATTAAATCAAATATAAGAATAAATGAATAAATAAAAATAAGTAAAAGAAAATAATTAATTTCTTATGATTTATTCAGTCTACAGTAAATGCAAGTATAAGTGATTTTGGAAATGTTTGCTTACTTCAGCTATAGTGTACTTTGCAGCTCTAGCCATTGGAGGGTTGAAGTTTCTGGCTGTTTTCCTGAAGATTAAATTCCCAGCCCTGTCAGCTTTCCATGCTTTCACCAATGCAAAGTCACCAGTTATTGCTTGCTCCATTATGTAATCAATGCCATTGAAGTTCCTTGCCTGTTAATGCAGAAATAGGATTAATACGTGTACAGACAGGCATCAGGATTCTCACCAACAAAAGTGTTATTTACAAATAATGTATTTATAATTCCCCAGGTACATAGTTATAAAAAGAAATCCATCAAATGATAGACTAAAATACAAAGAAATGTGTGAATATTAAATGTTCTTAATTTACAGTCGAACAGAGCACTCCAATTTGCATATTATTATTGGCCCTTTTATTTTGAATTTGCAATTAACAAACTTCTAAGTAATCCAAACACGTGGTCACAGAAAGTCAAAATCTTTACCTTCGCGTTGCATTGTTTCACCTCCGAGTTGTTTTGTAACTGTAATATTTTGTAAATAGTGAGTAAGTGAGGTCACTACAGTGTTGGAATTCATTAATGCAAAGAGAGTACTCTACACCCTCATTTTTTCCATGACTAGGTGTGTATGTCTTGGTTGTATACTTCTTCCATGAAATTGTTATTTTTCACACAACCATGGTCATGGGAAAATTTGTACTCATAAACAGACATGTTTTTGTATGCAGTTTAAAACTCACTTCCAAGGAATTTCCCTTTCCTACTAAATTTATTTTGGACATCTCACAAGCCTTGCTGTACATATTATAGAGAGTTTCTACTTCTGAGGACATCCTTGCTTATCACAACACCCATGGTTCACACGTTTAAAGTGTTGTGTGTCCTCAGTAGTTAGCCTATACAAGGGCACACACACATACCCCACAACCACAACCACACACACACACACACACACACACACACACACACACACACACACACACACACACACACACACACACACACACACACACACACACACACACACACACACACACACACACACACACACACACACACACACACACACATACACTCACACACACAAAGAGGAGAAATAAGCAGTTGTTGGGCATGTATGTACCTCTCTTGGCTCACTTGTGATAGCTACTGACCCATCCTCATTGTATTTGATGGGAGACCCTCCTAGATGGACCAACGTCCCATATCCTGTAGGAGTAAAGAATGCTGGGATACCTGCTCCACCGGCCCGTATCCTTTCTGCCAGTGTTCCCTGTGGTATTTTAGACATTAGGAAGGGAAAGTATGAGATATCATCAAAATACATAAGAAATGAAATAATACTGCTCAACAAGAAAAAACAATACATTTAGTAAACAATGATAAAGAACATGAGGCTCATAAAATGAGCTTGACACAACCTCTCTGGGTGCCCTTAGAGAGTATGTTATTAACTATACTTACCTTTGTCACTTTGACCATAGGGGCCACATGAACCATTTGAATAAATTTGCATCCCCTCTCCCTACAAATGATTCCTGCCAAGTTTTGTTAAAATCCAATCATCTGTTTGAAGATAATGATTCCCCTGTCCCACATGTTATTTACCTCTGGGTCCCAATGGGGCCACTATGTGGACTGCCATTCACTTTTATTACTCACCTATAAGAGCAACTATGCATTAAATATATAACTTGGTTGTATTACTTTGAGACCCAGGAAGGACGTATTAAACCTACATAGTTTTGGCCTGTGAAGATCATTTCCTTAGGCCCCCTAGGAGGCCTGTGTACCAGTTGAGCAACTGACTATCCTTCCCTTATACAACGGATAACTCCTGCCAAGTATGGCCTCCTACCCATCATGTATTATAAAGAGAAAGATGGAAGATGAATTATCCCCTTTTTAACTTGTCAGGTCCCCTCAATGGCCAAGCAAGGCCACCTTGAGCACTATCATGGGGAAATTTTATTCTTCATGGAGAGAGATATCTATACACAGTGTGGCTTGGTTGAACTAGTTCTTGATCTAGAGGGGACATTGTTTAAAAATTACTGAGTTTTGTCTCTTGGAGGCCCTACACCTGGCCCCCATGTGGGCCATATGTAGGCCTACTGTTTGAGCAGCTTTGAATCCCCTTGCCCTACAAATGATTCCTGCTAAGTTTGGGCAAGGTCCAATCACATGTTTTATAGAAGAAGATGAAATGTAAAGGCAACAGAGTCAACCCAAAATGAATGCAATAGCTAACTTTAGCCTTTGACTGGGTTTAGGCTATAGTTACAAAACTACTTAAAACAGAATGTTGATTAAAGAAATAAAAAATGCAAAACAAACTTTAAAAACAATAACACAGGAAACAAGATATGACAGACATATATGCACTTGCAAATCGATGTATATTAACCAAAACTAGTATGTGATGAAGGGGGTTAATATTACAATCTCCCTTCCAATCAAGTTTATTTTCTTTTCAAATACTAGAGATTCCATTGAGGTTTAAGGAGAGAAACCAACATACTTTAATATTAAGTTATGCATGAAAGGGCAGAAATCTACCCTTAGATTCATCATCATTTATCTTTATTGGGCCTGAATTCAGACTATTGCCATCTTCTTTTTGTATCAACTAGTCTATAATTTCTTGCTGGTATATGTACCTCTGGTGATTAACAAGACAAAGTCCATGCTCATTCATGCTTACATCCTATTTCAATTCAAGCATTTAACTTTACCAACACAAATTTAAAGTGCTGGTTTGAGATCATTTATTCAAGACAGTACCAGTTAAAATAGCACTTTGCTTTAAAAGCTGACATTACTATTTTTTTTTTGGGGGGGGGGGTAGTGGATATCTTGCATGGTAGATTAACTTTTGTGGCATCTCTATTGCTAATTACATTTTGTAATTTAGGAAGAAGGAAGACAAAAGAGAAGAAGGGAGGAGGAGGAAGAACAGGAGGAGGAGGAGGAGAAGAAGTGGCAGAAGAGGAAAAAGGGAGGAAGGGGAGTGAGAAGCAGGGGAGGAAGAGGAAGAGGTACAGTCACTCAGGTTTACCTGTGGTGTTAACTCCACTTCCAACTCTCCAGATAGATACTGCCTTTCAAATTCTGCATTCTCACCAACATAGGATGAAATCATTCTCTTGATTTGTCCTGTTTTTAGGAGCAGGCCCAGACCAAAGTCATCAACACTGACAAAAGACACAATTCAGGAATAGGAATATCGGGACCGTTATACGAGGTTGTCGGGACCGCGATTTTACGTCGTTGTACGACCTCGTTGTAAAGGTATCAACTCATGTAGACACCAAAAAATATAATGTTGGGATCGGCATTAAACATTGTTACTTGTTGTCTTATTGTTCTGCACACCTATGAACAGAAATGTTATTTTTCATTTTATTCATTCAAAGTTAATAAAGGAACTAGATCTCGAAAAAAGCAGAACCTTCACGCTCGTCACTTGCGTCGAGATTATGTGTACGGAGGCCAGGTTGTGTGGACAGGCAAATGTACTGTGCAGTTGTGTGTATTACACACACACACACACACACACTTGAATTGCAGATAAGTCAGGGGCTTCATGTATTGTGCATGGCTGCGTGCATGGCAGGCTGAAGTGCGATGAGCTCTGAAACGATTGGCCACTTTTTGCGTTGCCAAAATTTAGAATTTGGTCAGCGCACCATGCGACTTTCATTTCCTCGTTTTAACTGGGTGAATTTCTTATGTTTTTCTTTGTTAATGGGTTGAGAAAAATACCTCGTTTTAAGCGAAATCTCGCAATAACCGAGCTCGCTATAAACGGCACTTCTTTCCATTGAACAACACGTAAATGAAAACGGGACCGAGACAATCACCTCGTTAAAAGCGGTACCTCGCTTTATCCGAGCTCGTTATAACGGGGTTTCCCTGTATAATTATGAAAATGTAAAGGAAACATGACAATATTTCCTAGGCTGACTTGTGGTGGATGCTATGGAATTTTGACAAAGAATGGAGAAAAAGATCCTAGAAAGTGGATATTTATGACCCTAAACATAGACTTGTAAAATGGATCACAGTCATACCTAGTGGTACCAATTTGATATCTCCAATAGTTTAAAAATATTGAAAGTTTTACAGAATCATGCCTTTATCATTTAAATTGTCCGATTTGCTTACAATGTTACAGAACACTGATTTCTTTTTTGTATTATATTGATTTAACAAGCAAGCAGTGTTAGAGGTCTCGAGACCGGTCTCGAGACCAAGACATTAAGAATGAATGGAAAAAAGGAAGAAAGATAGAAAGAAGGAAGGAAAAATGAATTCAATGAAAAAGGAAGAAGAGAAAAAAGGAAAGAAAGATGAAAAATAAGCGAGAAGAGAGAACAAGAAAGGATGAAGTATAAAGAAAAGGAGAAAAGAGAGAAAAACATGGGAAAGAGGCAGAAGGAAACCACTTTACATTAAATAGCAATATTCGTTCATATACCACCAGAAATGCTTCAAATTCCCATATGCCCAAAGTAAGAACAATGCTTTCACATAAATCCATTTCATATCAAGGTCCTGTAGTTTGGAATAGTTTACCGCAGGAAATTTGCAACTCCAAAAGTTTGAATTCTTTCAAAATTGATTATAAACAATTACTCCTACATTAATATAATTTAACCGTAGACTCTGACTGTAGTGTAGTGTATCATAATTTGTTTATGTATTCATTTATTTTGTTTTGCCTTAATGTAAGTTTAATTATCCATTTAACTGTCCTGTCTTGTTTTGTTATGTAGATGTTTGTAACTTTGTGTTTTTGCCTAATGCTGCATTTTGTGTGTGTGTAATTTTAATTGGGTCGGCCTTTTTATAGGGATCTTTGTTAACCTTTTGGCTGCTACCTCTCAGTTTGTCATTCCCATGCAGTTTGTGTTATTTTAATGCTTTGTAATTAATTTGACTGTCTGTATTTTTACCATCGTTTCTATATGTATGTCATGTTGTTGTTTTACTGAGAAAATAAAACAAATTGAATTGATTTGAATCAAAAAGCAATAAAGAATAAAAGAACAAAGAATCAACAAAAGATAGACGAAAAAGAATGAGAAAAGTGTAGAATGAAATTTTAAAAAAAAGATTGCATGAAAGAAATACAAATAGAAAGGAATAAAACAGAAAAAAGAAAGAAAAGGAATGAATGAAAAAAGTGAGAAAAAAGGAAGAAACATAGAAATGTTGAAAATAAAAAAAGAAAATCAAGAATGAATGAAGAAAAAACATTAATGAATGAAGGAAGTAAGATTATTATTAAACAACACTTTATTTTTTTAATCTGATCTGTATTTCAGTAGCTCAGGCAAATGTGCTCATGGCAAAAAGTATTCTTTTCAATTTAAAATTGTTTCTCAGTCGTTTGTGCAATTTGTAGCTATCAGAATATTGACTCGTAGTCGTATCCTATTTTGCGTTAAACTTTACGAGGCATTTTACATGTAAGTAACAAATGAAACAATTAAAATATAAGTTTTAATGTTCTTCATTAATTTTATTAAATTTTTTAAAAAATCCTTTTACAGACTGATTGCAATTTACACATTTCGGGGGCTCTTTTGGCCATTTCAGGGGCTAAATCGCCCTGAGCCCCCGTGTATTTTTCCCCTGACTACAAAACTGCAAGCAAGTCACAAGAACTTGAGAAAAAGGTCAATTCTTCTTAATCCCATTGAAGATGATTTCATTCTCCACAGAGTCCAGTCCAAGATATCTCATATTTAAATCTTCAATTGGTTAATAAAGAAATAATAGGTTTGCACACATTCTACATCCAAGGGAGAATTACAAACAAATAAATTAGAATTTCTGCAAAGAAAATAGTGAATGCAAATTCTACATTTTTTTTGTGATGTGTTCATGTGTATGTGTGTGTGTGTGTGTTTGTAATCGCCTCCAACCGTGGACGTTTTGGATTAATTTTACTGTACAACCGCGGACGTACCTTCCGAGGGGGGATGGTCCACGTTTTTAGATCTTGTTGTAATTGAGGTGCTTATGCGGCATTACAACCAGCAAGCAAGGTCTGGGGGTATATAGAGAACGTCTGCATTTGGAGGTTGTGTACTGTAAATGTATACGTCCGCAGTTGTCAGAAGTTTCGTCCTCGACCTCATTTAATACGTAAAAATTGCCGTGTGTGTCCTTAGTATTACTGTTTCAAACACACATTCACACACTCACACACAGATACACTCACATTAAAAATTGTACGTCCTTGGTCGAAGGTGATTACACGTATGTGTGTGTGTGTGTGTGTGTGTGTGTGTGCGCACGCACATGTGTATGTGTTTGTATTTGTGTGAATGTACCTTTTTCAGGAGGGGGATCTGGATTTCTACCTTACCCTGCATTGTTACTGACTGCTGTAATTCCCTTAACTCCTGTTTCTAGTAAACTGTTGATCAGATTTTCAGGAATCCCACATAATCCAAATCCTTTAGACAAAGAAAAGACAGTGTACAAGAAAAAAAACAAAAAATCAAGCATTTCATCAAATTATCATAATTATCATTTGATAATACACAAACAGCAAACCTGCTAGCAACATTAAAGGGAATGACAACAAGTAAGTATTGTAGTCCTCAATTTAAAACACAATGCTCCCAGAATCAAGCATACTATTTTAAATTTCTGCTGTGAACATTTCAGTCAATTAGTCATACACTTCCTCTTCATTTTACAAATATTATCAGAAAATTCTGTGATATTTTTCTGTGAAATTAGTTTTATACCTTGCAATGGGGGCAGAGACTAATTCAATTACTGGTATATTAAACACATTCAAGACAAATCCTTCCAGCCAGAGTATACCCCATAGCCAGTGTATATATAACATGCACATAAACACACACTGGTACCCATATTTATAGAAATACCCACATATTGGTATATGTTTCAACTCATCTGGTTCTTCTGAGGCATTTTCACTCCTCCTGATCATGTCACACTGTCATTTATTCTCCCTGTAAAACTTACATTCATTAAAAATAGGTGATGAATTATGAATTGCTAACATTGCAGTTTTATAATGTTGCATTTACAGTAAGAAGTAAAAAATTACCACTCATTTGACCACAACAGAGTATCATGAATTCTAATTCTCAGAAATCAACAAAACCCGACTTA
>JZLH01S0114259.1:8748-19209 GCA_001188425.1 Eucidaris tribuloides | reverse complement strand
TGCAGTATTATCCGTGTGAGTGAAATCTACATTTTAAATATTTTCACTGCAGCTAGGAGACTGTTGGCAATTTTTTGAGAAGCCTTCTGCCGCTCAACTTGAAATGGACCAAGCAAACAATTTATGGATGCCAGCAGTAGGATGCTTAGCTGTGTGGTAAATCCCATTGTGTTCTTAGGAATTGCCATTGACTGGCGGCGCTTGTGATAGTAAACAAGTCTGAATGGTGTAATTGTTTTTTGATGTTATCGACATTAAATAGCACAGAAATGTTCAGGCATCGTTCTACATAGTAGCTTTTGGTCGTTTCTCAGAAATTTGAAGATTCCTTAGAATTAGGAAGGGTTTTGATATATATATTACTCGGGGAAGTGAAGATAGTCAGAGCTTCTCTGTCATCTTAGCTCAAGTCACATGTTTCATAGAACCTGCATTTTTGGAGTTTATGTACCTTGGCCCACGATAACCAACCTGGGACGTTAAATAGGACGCTCTCTCGTGTGGGACCTGCCTGTTTATTACTGAGATCAGCCTGTGGATAATTTTGGACATTACATTACATCATTTGGCTGCCAATTGTGAATTATGTTCACACTGATTTTCGTCGGGCCATATCTCTTCTACACTTGCCATTGGGATTCATACCATTGGGACTTCTACTAAGTCGCGGGGAATCATACTCTGCGATCATCTGTTTGGCACTGATTACGCCAAAAATCTGCTAATTAAGCCGTTCAACATCTCTGGACTCAATGTACTGCGATCATAATTGGAATACTGGATCGGATTACTACTTGGGCTATCAAACTGGAACCGTGGATTCATATCGACTACAGTATCCTTTAGCATTGGTAAGTTTAATATTTATTTGCTACGATCATTTGTGAAGATTGTGAAAGTCTTTTCTTGTATGTCTTTAAGTTTAAGGGGAAATACCCCATTATAATAACTACTTGTCAAATCAATTTGGTTATCATTTTGTTTCATCTTTTCGGTTGTAGAATTGATCGTAAAACAAATTTGGGTGACTCGTCCGGGAATTGGACATTTCAAAAAACAAGCCAACATTGTTAAAATTCAGTGAAAATTCTTGATTTCATTAAATTTGATGATCTAGAAACTTCTAAATACATACAGACAAGCTTTCCCATACTTTTTGATTGCTGTATGCTGTATTACTGTATTCAATCATCAGATGAGAAATATGTTTGATGCTAAGGGCGTTTGCCGAAGCGACAGGATTTGTCCATTACACAGATTTGGAAAGATGTGAAGAAGTGTAATTGATTGCTATTGCCGAATGTCGTTGAAGGTTGAATTAACACAGGCGTATGTATGAAGAGGGGCAGGCAGACGATACTTGATAGTGTAGCTAGTCACCATTGAACGTGCAGAAAACAAACACAAACTGTGGAACAGGCTCAGATGCTGCTAGATCAGACACCACGCTTGAGCCTTGCCCTAGATTGAATTGAAAGAGAGAAGATGAGATTAGAATTTGAAGATTCGCTAAAGAAAGAGAGAGGATGGATTAGAATTTGAAAGAGAACAAAAACAACAGATCTTGGAAAGCAGAACAAAACAACTAAGCACTTTGAAAGGAGAACAAATCACAACAAGAATTTGAAAGAGAACAAAAACAACGAGAATTTGAAGAGACAAAAACAAACGAGAAGCAGAAATTGAAATGAACAAGACTGAATGAAATGAAATTGACCAGCCGGTGAGCTTGAATTGTTCTCAGACTCGTGCACAGGACATAAGTCCCTACTTTGATGTGATGCGAAGAATGTTGTTGGCTGCCAAAATTCGAGGAGACAGAGTTGCACAATCATTTTGTCTGTTGAGAGAAGTGGCTAGATACTTTGACATGCCCACAGGATTTTGGCCTATGCTTCTCACAACAGTGCTTTTTGATGGTAACAGCAGCAGACGGTGTACTCATCTCCTCTCGGACAGAATCAGTCATGATGACTATGCTACTTGTAAGAAACCAGTACTGAATGTTCCACGAATGTACCGGAGGTATACCAGACAGAAATTCAGAATACAGGCCGCAAGCGGGTCAGACCATGTAGGAGTTTGCATTGCTCTGAAAAAGAATTGATCGTTCCGATAGGCTGGTATGGTTCCATGAAAGTGGGGGAAGATTTTGATAGCACCTCATCGAGAGGTAGTGTTTGGAAGAGTTCAAAAAGAATGGCTTCCCAAGTGACGCCATCCACACTTAGATGATCATAAAGTCACAATTTGAATGAGAGCATGCTCAAATGGCTGATGACATACGCACGCTACTCACAAAATGATAACAGACCATCGTTCAGAAACTTTCTACTGGTGTATAGAGGTAAAAATTTCAGATGCATGCAAAAAAGAGATACAGGCCCAGCCAAAAGATGTGCCAAAGTAAAAGCGGCAATTTACTAGTGGTTTAGGGTTCACCTCCGGCATCCAAAACTCCAGTCTGATGAAATTAGGTTCCAGCAGAAACCTCCTCCAACTTGTTTTATTGTAACAAAAGGGGCATGATAAAGGGCCCAGCTGTTGAAATTGCAAAATAGGCGAAAAGAAAGACAGTTGCGATTAGTAGTCATGCCAAAAAAGTGCTCCTATCAGAGGAAAGTTGGTCCCAGCTACTGATAGACGGGCGTTAATTTGAAAATCGTACGTATCGACTTTTGACGATAGAGCTGAGCAACGGTTTGATGAAAAAGTATATCGTAGCTTTTTCGTACTCAGGTGACAGTGGCCCCCTACGCTACATCTCGGTGAGCCAGGGCTAAGCCAGTGGTTATCCTTTAGGGTTATATCGGGTCCAATCAGACTCGTGATTGGCTGGGAAGGTAGCTGTAACTTTACCACAGAGAGCTGCATTGAGATGCCAAGGCATTTTTGATACAGCCTATTTTGCAGTTGTTATCACCGTTCCTCTTGTAATAGGGATGGATTTGACGTGTGACCTCAGTTCATGGGTCTGTTCCCACCCTGTTGGATAGAGAATAATGAGGGGTGTTGATTTTTTGCTGGCCGGTAATGTACTTGGCTGGGTGACAAAGTTGATTGCGTCGCCACGTTGTTTCGGATGACCGGTTTGAGGTTACTGAAGCTGAACAGCTTACAGAGTGAAATTTCCAGGGATGTTCCGGATTGTGTTGTGGTTGTTGGTCATATAAAACCAGTGACGGTTCTGAAACTGAGGGTTACAGAAAAGTACGGGAAATTTTCCCAGCTTGTGTGTTAAATAGTGTCTCCAGGCTCGTAGGGCTCGCAAGATGATGCGGATCTGTGTTGACGGTGGAGAGAGAATTTGTGTTGTTGGTCAAACTTTTTTCAAGGTATTGAATGAAGGGTGGTTGCTGTTTTAGGCCTCCAAGGCTAGCCGTGTAGTGAGCTTTTAGTATCTCATTGGTTCAGGGCCCAACAGGCAGACACTTGAATGAAGGCTTGTCTCATACGGCGTGTTCTGAGGGCTGAGTCGCTTGACGCTCCCTGGATGCTATGGTATGTCAAAGATATGACATTTTGATGAGGACAGTGGAGGACCTCCCTCTTAGGCAGCTGATGAGGATTGACTGTTGCTCCATCAAAATTGTTGTCCCTCCCTGTTATGCAATGACGATTTTGAGAATTGCCACGAGCTTACCTGTTTGGCCGGCCATTAGGCCGTCAGAAGACAACACGATCGAATCATGAGGCATTTTATTGGCGAAGTTGAGTGAGACGTAGGCTGAGTTTTGCTAAAACTTGGTCACACATGTCAGTGTTGTTGGTTAAACCACAAGCCGCAATCAAGCGGCACCATGATTCCGGATTCCTGCATTTGATGAAACCGATTTCACATCGGGTTCATGTTGATTGTGTTGGCCTTTGCTAGAACTAGGTCAGGTATAGTTCCTCTTGACAATCATGATATGTCTACCCGTATTCCCAGAGGCAATTCCACTCAGGATATTACAGCGAGGACTGTAGTAGAGGCCTCTAGTGCAGTTTCTCACTAGTACGGTTTGCCCAAGGAAATCTAGTCCTGACCAGGGTCAAATTCATCGTCGAACATATTTCAAACGTGATGTAATCGTTTGGGTATCAAGCCAGCTGAATCATCAGCTTATCATCCCCAATCTCAAGGTGCGTTAGAACGCTATTCATCAGACCCTGAAGACCATGATAGGGCGTATCGTGAGTGGAGTACCTCGAGGACTGGCATCAAGGGCCATTACCCATTTTTGTTGTTCTGCTACTTAGGGACTCCCCGAATTGAGTCGCACGGGATTTAGGTTCCGTTCGACGATTGGTGTACGGTCACGAGGTTAGGGGCCCTCTTAACGCTCATAAAGAGAGGTTCATGTTCCAGCGCATGTATGATAGATAACCAATCCTACTACGTCGTCAAATTTTCCTGAAAGGCTGTTTAAGGCTTGGCATCTGTGAGGATACTAGGCGGGACATCTTGAAACGTCCCAAGAAGCATGAAAAGAAAGGACAGATCAAAATTGCTAAAAGTCGTAATTTCAGCCTGGTGACACTCAGTACTTGTTTTGCTACCATTGCAGGCGGTTGAGCGCTTAAAGGGCCAAATTCAGTGGACGCGATACTGATGTCAAAAAGAAACTGAACTGATGATCAACTCACTCTCGCTCGGTTACTCCGGATAGAGAGAAAAGAACAAAGGGTGTGTCATGCTAAACCATGCTCAAAGAATACTATTGACACGAGAGGCTGCCAGCAGTTGGCTGTGCATTACAGGTTAGTGTAAACGAGGGCGAGAAGTAGATGTAGATAGATCAGATGTTGAATGTTCTGAAATCGATAGTTGAAAATGATGTAGCCACCTCTTGTGCTCAGCGTTGTCTAACACGAGACGGTGTTAGGGAAAACACCACGAAGTGCTGAGTGACCCCCATGAAAAATCGAGCAATGATGGTAGACCAGTTCTGTGTCATGAATTTGGGGATGTATGCAAAGATGTATGTGAAGTGTAATCTTGACAAACAACAAAGGGCGGGAGATAATACGCATTCATTTGAAAACAATCCCCAGATCTCCCGCTAATCAGTTGAAAACTGGTGGCGCATGGTGACTCAGTCGTTTGCAGACAAAAGTGTACACATCGTGAGACAAAGACACAGTGAACGAAATTCGAAATCTAAGTCAACAAGAAAACGTGTGATCACGGTCTGTAAATAATGTCTATACAACTCATTATGGGGAAAATGAAATTCGCCATATATCCAAAAAGGATTTAGCCAAAAGATGTTGCTAATATTTACTTTTTGTGGAAAAAATTCAGGTGCAAGTAAGTGCTTGCTGATTGATTATGGTATTGAAACAGTTTGTTCATTAATTAGCAAAATTATTGTATAAAAAAAAAAAACTGCTTATCGAAAATTGATTCAGATAAGAAGACAAAAGTCATGAAAAAATCATGCATGGTTATAGTTACAATATTTATAAAGCAGTTGATAAATATTGTATATGACTTACTGTTTAACAAGTCTTCTTCTGGTTAGTAAAAATAATAGATGTTCTTGGCAACAAAAGACAAAGTTGCCATTGGTTAAATTATGAAGGTGTTATTAGAAAAAATGGCAACTAGAATTCAGTGTCAAACATTAAGTATAAATATGTTTCACGATGCAGTGAAGGTGAACATTTGATGATATATCTGTAGCTAAATATTGGTGTATATGCCTATGTCAAATTAATTGCCCAGGTATTCATGTGTTTGACACTGCGCTAAAAGAAAAATTCTGCTTACAGAATTTCTTTTCGCATGGGGGAGAGAGTGTGTATAAATTTGTGAGTGGTATGCTATTACATGCTGCTGTACATGCTACTCTAGCACCGTAGATAGATGCCGCAGGTTTGCCGGAGGTTATGGTCGCTGTGTGAATCTGGAGGCATCTAAGATATTTTCACTGCAGCTAGGAGACTGTGAATTTCTAGGGAGCCTTCTGGCCTCACTTCGAGAGATGGACAGCAAACAATGTTATGGATGCCAGCAGTAAGATCTGCTTGAGCCTGGCTGGTGGTTAATTTCCATTGTCTGCTGTAGGAAGCTTGACTCGGGGCTGTGAGTAGTACAACGAAGGTCTAGATGGTGTAATTGTATTTATTGATGTATGACATTTAATAAGCACAGAAGGTCAGGATCGGCTTCTAGCATGTTTTGCGTTTTGGGTTTGTCTAGAAATTTGAAGTTCTAGAATGTAGTGAGGTGGTTATTATATATACTGGGGGAAGTGAGATAGGTCAGAGTTTGCTGGTCATCTTAGCATCGAAGTCACATGGTGTGTATTAGTAACGCTGCATTGGGAGTTTATTGACCTTGGCACGATACAAAACCTGTGGAGTTAGAATAGGAATGTAGTCCTGTGGTGGGACCTGCCTGGTTTATTACGCATGAGATGAGCCTGGTGGATGTGAATTTTGGTATTACGAATCATCTTGGCTGCAATTCCGTGAAGCTTCATTGTTCCCGATGATTTGTCTAGGGAATACCTACTACATCGTCTTGCCCATTTGGGATCATACCATTGGGGCTTCTACTGGAATCGGGATCGATCTCTGGATCATCTGGTTTGGACTTCATTACCCACAAAATTGACCTATTCAGCGTTCGAACATTGTGTACCAATCAGTACTGTTCTTTGTGACGATCATAATTGATACTGGATCGGTTACTACGTTAGGGCATCACTGGAAACCGTGGATTCATGTCGACTTACAGTATCCTTTAGCATTGGTAGTTAATATTTATTTGTGCGATCATGGTGAACAGATTTGGAAAGTTATTCTTGTATGTGCTTACAGTTTAAAGGCGGAAAATACGCCATATAATAGAATACTTTGTCCGAAATCAAATATTGGTGATCGATTTGTTTCAGTCTTTGGTCAGGCTTGTGAATTGATCGATAAACAGACGCAAGCTGGCTGTGAGCCGTGTAGCCTAGTCTGTAGCACTCTAGAGACAGAATATTCACTGCACTGACATATCTCCCTCTAATTAGTGGCTAGAGTAGCATGTACAGCAGCATGTAATAGATAATCACAAATTTATAACACTTCAAACAGTTCAAAGCAAACTACTCAGGGAAACACATCAGGCAAATATTATTATAGTTTTTGAAAATTGTTACAAATCATTACAAATTGGCAACACTACATTCAGTGTGTTTCCACCGAAAAAAGTGAAACACGGATTATCTTTTCTGGTATTTAAACCCCGTATCGCCTTTAAACCATCCTGTTTCCACAGAACGCAATATACTAATTCCGTGTTCCGAGTGAAGCAATTGCCATGTTAGTCGGAAATCAGGAAATTCAACCTTTGACGTACGTCGCAATGCATTGTGGTCAAATTGGCATATTGCAATAGCGTAGTAATTCAGGGTCTTTTCTGTTTAATTAATTCATGTTAAGAAATAGCGAATGTTGACATGAGCAATTAGCTGCTTTATGCTGGTGAAATCAAAAAGGATGCAAGAATTAAATACATTTCGGGGTTACACACCATGGCCCCTACTTCTGCCTGACACGGTTGTGTTTCCACAGGAAAGTTGCACGGATCAACACAGCAATAACCACCTCCCAGAGGTGGTTATGATAATCCGTATTTTGGTCAAATACAGTTTATCAATAATCCGTGTCGCTTGTGTTTCTACAGGAAGGTTTTCCGGACTTGTGAATTCTTACAGGGGTGATACCATGTAACAGTTTTCTGTGGAAACATGCATTAAAGATTGTGTCAGGGATGAGCAAGTCCATTACTTCCCTTCATTATCAATACTAAAACGGTAGTTAAGTACTTACAAATGGTGTGTTGAAAGTTTGAGATCCATACATCATAAATTTGTTGCTTTATGAGAAAAACTAATATCGACACGTTACCATAATGTTGTTCTTTCCGTGAGTTTGAATTTTGCTCAAATTGCGATTTGCGGTTATGTGTACCGTCGCAAGACCAGCGGAGCGCATTGATTGGTTAAACGGCAAACTCCACGTGACCTTCGGCTAACGGCTGATCGGACAATTTTGGAACGGCCCGTGCACGTTGACGTCACGAATTTTTTTGAAAAAACTTCAGAGTCATTTGAAAAAGGGTGAAGTTTAACCGTCCAGCTTTTCACCAAAACTCAATATTTTACCCCAAGTCTCTATGAGAGGTGTTTATTTATATTAATCTTCACATTGGATATGATTTCAGCTGATTTCATTTCATTTAGATGTTTTTTGATGTGCAAATCAATGACACAATCTTAAGTTTAATTGAGCAACCCTCTATTTTTTTTTTTTAATTACTGAAGTTTAATTTGTGACCTGTCACCACATTTCGATCAATAAGTCGCAATGGGAGTTTTTGCGTAAATCTGTAAATTAGTTGATTTGGGTCGGAGGGGTCGATTTTGGGATTTTGGGATTTTCTGAAAGTACATACATTAATCTATCATTAGTCCAAATTTGAGGGTCATAGGTGATTCCAAAATTTGTTTTTTCTTGAAAATTAAAACAGTGGAGAAGACTTTGTAACAAGTAATACCCCCCAAGGAATGGGCCTCATCTAACAGACACACCCTAAAAAAATAATTGATTGTAACTTAAAATGTATAAAACTCCAGACAATCAAACTTGGCTGAATAAAAGGATTAAGTGTGTGGATTAATTGTGCAAAATTTGAGCTTAATCCGATAACACCTTCATGTCGGTTCCTATGGAGTTTTGATTCCACCTTTCATGCCCCACACAGCTAGCACTCTTTGCCAGCGTGCATGAATAAGCGTGATCTTTGATGCCGTTTTTCTCCCCTTTCCTGACAATAGCTTATGTGAAGGTCCAATCTTTTGAGCGGTGTTTTAACTGGGTTAGCCTTGTCCAATTTAAACAAATTTTATACCATTCTAAAGCTTACGATCTCTTCGTTCAGACCATTTAAAAAACTCAATATCCAATTTTTCCAACTTATTGTGCGTTTTGTGGTGACATGTCACATTTTCTATCTTCATACTTTATTCCACTATATAAACATTCAAACTAACAAATTTAAACAAGATTTCTCACGTACGTAAAGTGTGTCCAGGCATAAAATAAACAGGAAATTGAAATTTCTGTGATATTTTGTGTAGAAAACAGTTTAGAAGGTTGCACACAAGGAATGTCACTATGTCCAATGTTTGCCATCTTCATTCTGATCTGTCTGATTTTTCTCAAACTGTCTGTGATGTGCTTCAATGATCTTTCTGCTTCTCTTCAAAGCAACTTGCTATGGGCCTGTAATGTTGTTGTTGTTTGGAGCCCCCAATTTGCTGTCGATGAGGACAAAGTTGAGAGAGTACAAAGAAAAGCAACAAAACTTGTTCCTGGAATTAGTTATTTACAGTATGTTGAAAGACTGAAAGTACTTGGTCTGCATTCTCTGCATTATAGAAGGAATAGGGGTGACATGATACAAACATATCGCATTCTACATGGACTCGACAGGATATCTTCGGAATATTTTTTCCAAAGTTCCATTTCTTTGTCAACAAGGGAGCATTCGTTGAAGTTACATGTTAGCAGGAGCAGACTAAATGTGAGAAAACATTGTTTTAGTCAACAAATCGTTAACAATTGGAATAGTCTCCGTGATCATGTTGTAAATGCACCATCTATTGACTTATTTAAAAGCAGATTGGACATTTTCTGGAAAGATGTAGTGTACAGCCTTCGCTGACTCCTATATGCATAGTACTCCAATATATTTTTTAGTTTACATGTGATATCAACCTGCTACAGACCGGGATGTTCACAGGATCTGCCTTTTATCCCGCTTTCTAATGATGATGATAAATACCCCTTTTAAGTTCACTACTAATCATATTATCATGGACGCGAGTTAGAAGGTTCAAAGATTGTAACTTTCATCTGGGCCCGAGCTGGGAGAAAGGATTAGGACCAGGATAAGGACCTGGTCTAACAATGGGACTATATCTCTGTCACTCTCACATCTCAGCTGACATGCAACACTTGAAACACAATCAGTTGAAATTGGCGGGAAAGACATGAGTGCACAAACAACAGAACAATTTGGGTATTATGCACTCACACAATGCTAAAAACAGCATTAATTGATTTGTATTGATTTTTCTAACGAGGATACCGTTAATAAGCCAGTTTACAATGTGGTCACAATGATCTTGTGAAACCACAAATGTTTGAAAGCTGGATAGGAAGTTCAGTGTGACATTTGGAAGGAACATGCAGTTCTTCAAGTGATGGGGGAGTGTGTGAATATACATGTAGCTTTGTTAAATCTATTCAAAAGAATACCTTCACTCGCACATTCTGACAAATATGTGCATGTATCCCCCCCCCCCATAAATATATATATAACAAAATGGCCTTTGTGCCTTACTCCACTAATAATAACAATAATTAAACAATTTTTGCAAAACTGTTCGAAATTCTCTGTGTTTGCAATATGGTGCC
>JZLH01S0114253.1:28125-41830 GCA_001188425.1 Eucidaris tribuloides | reverse complement strand
CACACAGACACACACACACAGACACACACACACACACACACACACACATCAATACACACGCACACACACATACGATAAATTAATTCAGTAATACACATTTTTAAAAAAAAATTATTTAAATTAGTTCAATATGCCTTACAAAGTATGGATATGATTTTATAAGGCATGATCAGAAAAATAATATACACTGTACTTCTAGAGTATTTCTATATTTTAATTAATGAACACATTGCCCAAGATCAATAACAATTATATTTTGGGGCTTCATCTTCCATCTCATCTACTAGCAAACCAGATTGGGTGTTGGGATTGAAAGTCAGGGTTTCAACTCTGAATTTGTTTTTTGGATTTTTCATGCATGTCATATTAGATGAAATAGTGAGTACACAAAAGGGAATGAAGACCAAAATGCCAATAACCCCATACAATACAAGTTACTATACAAAGCTTATTGTGGGTTAAATATCTTTATTTATAAACAGTCTTTTGTGAGAATTTGTGTCAACCATGACACCATGAAAGGCAACCTTTCATAATACAGTCAACTCTGCCTAAGTCAAAGTCGCATTTTAAAGTACACATTTAAAAAAAAAGAATTTATTTAAATTAGTTCAATATGCCTTACAAAGTATGGATATGATTTTATAAGGCATGATCAGAAAAATAATATACACTGTACTTCTAGAGTATTTCTATATTTTAATTAATGAACACATTGCCCAAGATCAATAACAATTATATTTTGGGGCTTCATCTTCCATCTCATCTACTAGCAAACCAGATTGGGTGTTGGGATTGAAAGTCAGGGTTTCAACTCTGAATTTGTTTTTTGGATTTTTCATGCATGTCATATTAGATGAAATAGTGAGTACACAAAAGGGATGAAGACCAAAATGCCAATAACCCCATACAATACAAGTTACTATACAGAGCTTATTGTGGGGTAAAATATCTTTATTTATAAACAGTCTTTTGTGAGAATTTGTGTCAACCATGACACCATGAAAGGCAACCTTTCATAATACAGTCAACTCTGCCTAAGTTAAAGTCGCATAAGTCGCATAATCGGCTAAGTCAAAGGTCTTTACTGGGTTCCATTCCTTTATTTTCTATTGTTTTTTACCCCTTATAAGTCAAATTTCGTCTAAGTCGAAGCATTTTCTTTAGTCCCAAGAAATTTGACTTAGGCAGAGTTGACTGTACATGTATCTGACAAACACGTTGAGAGTATGTGACTGAAAAAAAGACCTCAATCCAAATCTACCACATCCTTGTGGAATTTACAATTTGTGTCTAATCAAGCCAAATGAATATAAACAATTAAAAAATAATCAATGACAACTGATAACTAATGTAACTGCACTGGCCACTTCTTTTTGTAGGTTAGCCAGTAACTTTCGACGGAAAAAGGGTTAATGAATGAATATACATGTATTAACGGACTGCAATAATTTCATGACTACCTTCTCAATTAATTACACAACATTATATTATATGTTAGCCATCATTATTATTTGGATATTGCACTATTGAAGAAAGCATACTTTAAAAGGCAGAGTATAACAGGTTTACGGTGAAAACTGAATATATCTCTTATCATGTTTTCAAAGACATATGATCTAGAAATACCATGAAAATTGCACATTCTGAAATGTTTTCATTTTTGTGAAATAAATTAATAACCCCCTTCCCTCCAAAAAACAAATATAAAATGTCAGAGACCCACTGACATTTTGCCATAGATATTGTACTTGGTAATGACTCCTCATTGATCACTCGAGCATCCCAACATATCATTTTAACATTTGTTGGTAGATTTGATGTTTTTTTTTCTGATGCTTGGCATAACCATACCATAATTTCTGAAACACTCAGGAAAAATTTACAAGATTGATGAAGACTATACCATAGCTTAAAGGTAAATGACATGATTGGGGGTAGTCCTCAACTTGGGTCTGAAACGACTCTAGAATCAAGCAAACTATGCAAGGATTATCCTGTGAAAATCTTGTAGTCAAACGTTGACTCAATCTAGAATAACTAATATCTATTGTCCCTTGTGGCAGACAAACCTGCTGTGTGGCTCTCTATGGGTCTTATTTTTATTGTGCCCGATAAAATTAAAATACATGTACTAATATGTTCATGCTTGATTCTCCTTTAGTAAACAAATTACAGACAAATCCTTCCAGCTGGGAGATCCACTTCAGCTGGTGTATAGTTGGTATACATTTCAAATCATTTGGTTCTTGAGACATTTTCCAGTCTTCCCAGGCCAATTATGTCACTCAAAGTGTAAACCACTTTCTGGCACAAACTTCAAACTAACAGTGTAGAAAAAGGAATGTTGCAGTGATGAAAAAAGTTGTGTCCTAGCCGAATGAAATATGCAAAACATAAAACATTCAAAAATATTATATCATCAGCTTTACTTTGCACATAACATTATGCAATTTAGAACAATGAATTCTCTCTAGAAAATACAGTTTTCACTAGCACACTAAGGCAAACTTAATACATGTAGCATGGTAACAGTTAGAGAGTCTTTTTGACTTATAAAAAACTATGCATTATAACATTTGGCATTTTAAAGTGTTAGTATTTACAGAATACAGAAATGTAGGATGTGTTGAGATATCACTACTTCTGACAATCATGGCTTTATATAAATCTTCAGTTTGGACTATCTCTGGGAACTCAAATTCAAATAAAATAGTTTGGCAGTATAGCAAGAGAAATAAGTAAATGTGTCAAAAAGTGCACAGTATTACAAGATATATATTTTGTGATTCACCGAATTACTTTGAACCCTGTTGGAATAATCTTGCTGCCCCCAACATTGTCCAGGTGCAAATCAATTAAATTAGTTCAGACCATTCACTTAAAACTTGATAAATCAAATCAAGATACATGTTGATGGAATAAATAATTCAACACTTTTTTTTCTTACATAAAAAAAAAAGATTTAAGACTTTAAATAAGGTAAGAATTAACAGTCATTATGGACATTTACATTGATTTTAATTCCTTGTTTTCCCTGATGATCAGAAAAACAATTTTGTATCAAGCTGGCATACATGTATGAAACTTCCATTTTCAGAAAGCAACAACTTATTTTTAAGTATTTTGACCAAAATTTGTTATCCATTTAATGTGAATAATCTACAAAACAGAATATCAATGCTGGTATTCATATAATGATTTCACTTCTTGGTCTTCCATATTAATTATAGGCCCTTCTTGCTTTACAATGGAATGTGGCATATAAAATGTATTGAAACAGATGAGGAGAACTAAATTAAGATTCACGCTACTTCAATAAATATCAATCCAATACAGTTTGTAAAGTTAAAAAGAATGAATATCAGGCATTGTGCTTTGCAGTATAACACAATTTTTTATGCAATCCCATAAAAGGTGAATAAACACAAAAAAGCAGTACATATCAGTGCTCTCAGTTAACATTTTCACACTAGAGTTGATAACTTCCCTTTTAAGTTATCAAAACACAACATGCTGAGAATAATTTTGAAGTGTTTATACTTGTGATTATCATGAAAATGAGTTGTTAAACTTTTTAAAGAAATTATAATCTTGGCATGGTGCCATTTCAGATCCCCAAACAATACAGTAATATACCATAAAGGTACTTGAAGTAATACCAACTAGTCCTATTGACTCCTTTTGACTAGAAATTTGCCTTGAACTCTTATCCCATGATACATTGAAGCCACCAGTGATCATTTGTGATCCATCACAAAACATTGATGAAGTTGCATACCATTCATCTCAGAAAAATGCAAAGCATACTAGTGATTTGAGTGAAAAAAAAAATGATATAAGTTTTAAAATAAATAACTCCTGTCCAAATTTCAAAATTCAAAAATAACAGAAATACAAACATTGTACATTTTTCTGGAGCATATTTTTGTTTAACTGCTTTCACACTGAATCAAATCAAAACGTTTAAGCCAGCCTTTTGTCAGTTTATGTCCGTATAATGTGCACCAGTGCAACACCTGCACCACAATGTACTTATGGCCACAAAAGGGCACTACATAACACAGCATCCTGGATCATTGCTAATTCACCTCACAGATTTGGGACCTGTTTAATAAAAGTTGATATCAATTTCAACTTCGTTATTCTACTGCAAATCAATTCATGGGTCTGATTGGTTGTAAAGCACGGTTGCTTCAGTGCTACATGTTTCACAGCTAAACAGAGCCATGAATTTTAGTAGAATGTCAAAGTTGACATAATATTAACTTTTATGAAACAGGGCCCTGTTATTGCATTAATGACTTCCATTTCTCCAAAGCAGTTACACATACTGATAGTCTGCATTCTCTCCTACATAATATCACCAACTTAGAATCAATCCCTGACCAAAACTGCAATCGTTCTGTTCCAAGAGTTGATCATTCCATATCAACGATGTCAAAAGTCCACACAGCTAGATACTTCAAATCTTCTGTGACTGTCATAATCGTGTAACTTGTTTCTTTCGAACAAATATCTCCTCATCATCATCACTACTGAGATTGGCATCACCGTTCTGTTTGAGAAGGTCCAAAGTATCACCGTTCCTTTCATCAGTGTTATGGTTAGTATTACCTATAGAAATATAAGATATCGGACAAATGAAAATGATTTTGTCAAAATTCTATATTGAATAATCCTTTTTATATTACATCAACTAAAAGTCAACTAGCATACATTCTATCATTTAGTACTGTGCTACAATATATTCTGCATCAGATTATAAAAAGCTAGAAATTTTCCTAGTCTTAATAAATGTTTATCACTGTGAATACTAAACTGTGATTAGTTTCCCTTTGTAGTAGGTTACATGCATCATGATGCGTGTATAGAACCTTTAACTTTAGCATCAACATGTTTTAAAGAACAAAATTGTTGTCCACAACAATTTTGAAAAAAATAATTACGTTGTTCAGTGTCCACAATGTAGCCTAATTGTGTTACTCGTAGACAAGTAAAACGATTTCAAACTCACTAAATATAAACAGAACATGTATGAGTTTTCAATTACAGTTATTCAAATATTTCAGGCTTTCAACTCCGCTTGGCTGAAAGAGCAGAAGAAAAATAGGAGCAAAATTCTCCAAAAAGTGGGAGAAAAGTAGGATTCAATCCACCAAAGTAGGATATTTATAAGTGGTGTTTGGAGTAGTAACCCCAAAGAAAATGGAAACATGCAGACTATGTGGGGAAAAAAATTTAAGATTGGCAAAAAAAGGAAATCCACGGAAATAAACTTTCCTTCACAAACAGGTGATGATGGTAGTTACAGTACTCTCAGCAACAACCTTTTAAGACTACTCAACTCCAAACAAATATTAAAACCTATTGCAAAGGGGTTTTTTTGACAAGATAGTGGGAAAATAAGGATTTTAGAGGGAAAAAATAGGGAAATTAGGATCTTCACCAAAAAAAAAAGTAGGAAAAATAGGACCAGCCGAAGGCCTGATATTCTGAAAAAAAAATTGAAAGCTTGACGAGAGTTGACAAATGAAATACATAAACCTGGATCACTCTAAAGTGAGGTCCTATTTTGCAAGTATGAAACTGCCCTTACCTGTTGTTTGTATAGCTTTCAGTATAACATGTAAAGTAATTCCACATAGACAGACAACCATGCCAATAAAGTTGACGGTAGACATCTGATCACCTTTACGAGACGCTAGATATAATGTGCAGATTTCCTGAAAAAGAACAGAATGAAAGTTCATCATCGATGCTTCAATTCATGATGTTTTACATCATCATGGATAAAACCCATGCATCAGGGATGCCACTTAATGCTATTCAGAAAAACTGAAAATATCTGAAAAACCCTGATTTTTTAAATTTGCCTACTATTTTGTACAGAGAAAAATTGACAAAAAAAGTAGGAATTCAGACAAAAGTTTGAAAAGTGGCATCCCTGCATTCATAACAAAAGGCCTGTTGGCCATAGTAATCTTGAATTACTTTTTTTCCTTCCAGGCATCTTGGAGGGGTGCACTTTTGGTGGTATATTTCTATATTGTTGTAATTTTTATACTTGTATATATTTCTTTCATGCCGAATAAATAATAATAATAATAATCACAAGCAATATGACTACAATGGAGTAGACGGGTAGCCTCTGATGTCCCTTGCCAGTTCTGCACCTATCAATTACAGTACTGACAATACTGCCCCCCCCCTTACAAAAAGGCATAACTGACATTTTTTTCAAAATTGAATTATATAGTGTAGGGGACTCAGTACATCATGTTAAACATGCGGAACAAAAATATATTAATTAGAAGCGTCCCTTTGTTTCATAATCCGCTTGTTAAAAGGACAGGGCTTTATGTGTTGAACAAAATACATTTTGCTCAATATCTCCAAAACACCCAAATGTCAGTTATGTCCTTTTGTCATGGGGGGGGGGGAAGAATACATGTACCCTCCAATAATTTTACAGATGACTTTGTATAACTCAACCTCGCATAAGTTGAATTAGCATATATCTCAAATATCTCTGACAATCCCAAATTGCTCTGGGTAACCAGCATGGCCTGGTGGTTGTGCCGCTGACCGGATATCAGTAGGTTTCAGGTTCGAATCCTGTTGGATCAATCTTTTTCTGAGTCATTAAAAAATAACAGATCAAGCATTTAATCTTATTTATCATTAATTTGATAATACAGAGATGAACAGCAAATTTATTCTGCATCTAAAATTCTCTCTGCAAACCTTCCATTCATTAATACAATTCGTTCCTACTGGGGGCTTATTAAATATTAATGAGCTCAGACGTAAGGAGTGATTCTTGGGTATTTGTAACCAAGTAAACCGTGGCATTGCCGTTACCCAGCATGGCCTGGTGGTTGTGCCGCTGACCGGATATCAGTAGGTTTCAGGTTCGAATCCTGTTAAGTCAATCTTTTTCTGAGTCATTGAAAAATAACAGATCAAGCATTTGATCTTATTTATCATCAATTTGATAATACAGAGATGAACAGCAAATTTATTCTGCATGTATTATTAGCATTTACATTTTTTTTTTCAATTACTTTGATTTTCATATATGTCACTTTCTTTGTTTTTGTTTTTTAGCTTAATGTATTTTTTCTGAATTATGTAGAGGTTTTTGTTTTTGTTTGTTGTTGTTTTGGGGTTTTCCCCCTCTCTATGTTGCTTGTACATGTTTTGGTATAATTTGTTGTTTTCTATGTGTATGATTTACTATGTTCGTTTTTTTAAATATTTTGTACATACTTTGTTACGGTTGTGCTGAAGAACAGCCATCGAGCTGACGCACGTGCAGTGTTGAAATAAAATGAATAATAAAAAAAAGGCTCACCTTAACTATCCCTGATATCGAAAGTGTCAAGGTGGAGGTCTGTGACAGTAATAAATATTCTGACATGGCCAGCATAAATGCCAGCAAGGCACCAATGAGGAGTTTGAAACACGTCATCAGGAAGACTTGACGATCATGGAAACCCAGGAAGTCCTCGGTAGTACTTATCCTAACACCTGTATGATGAACGGAAAGTGAATAGAAATAACATAATTAAATTGCCTATTAAGATAAATGTTAAAGGCTAATGACAAGATTGGGAACACCTGAAAATGACTTTAAAAAAAGCAAATGAGTTTGGACATATACTAATGCATAAGCTGTTCGTAAAGTTATGCATGACTTTACGAACGACTGGAACATGTTCTTGGGTGCTACACTAATCACATTCTTAATCATTTAGCACAAGAACTGATCACCAGTCATTTGTAAAGTCATGCGTAACTCATGAACAGCTTTATGAAACAGCCCCCTACAGGAGTGTACATTTTGGCTGTTAATACTAATTTCACAATACACTGATGACATTTTCACAAACAAATCAACAAACTGGCAGATGGATACCAACCAGACTGTGAATTGGCTTGTTTGGACTTTGTTCTCTCTGAGGCCCCTCTCCCATCCAATGATTTCATATCACTGTTCGCAATCAAATCACTTAATTTCAAGGAACACTGCATATTTTAAGACACAATATCAACATTTGTGACTCCATATTGCTACATGCAACTACAACAGCTATTAATCTTAATAGCGAAATCTATATTGCCTCTTGAAAAATGTGTTCTTATTCTGTATACCACAACTGTTTTTGCCCAGATTTGATCCAGTTTATGAATGATAGGTGTGCAAAATTTGAGATCCATACATGACAATTTTTTAACTTAATAATGAGTCCATTTTATAAAGGCTTGTTGGTCAAGTTTTGTGTAGAACAAAAGGTACCCCAGTATGTCTGGATTCGAGCCAGCTGTAGCTTTCACCTGCTTAACTCAGAAGAGCCAACTTGATTCTGGGCAGTGGCCCAACTTCACTGGTGTAAGTTTCTCATCAAGTAAGTTTTTGTCAGCAGCCCTGACATGATACAAAAATTATGTCTGGCAGTGAAACCATTGGACAAGCCATTTCAAAGTCAAATTCTAAAGCACTGTACCATGCTTCATTCAATTTGATTTTAACCTATTGAAGACAAATTGATTACCATATAACATTTATTCTCCGCCCCACCCCGACATATCTCATACTTAGTTTTCAATCGATTAATGGAAATATTTTCTCCAACTTTTCAGCCCCAAGGCTATGTGAGATGTGAAGATGTAAGTCAATTTTTTATTATGAATGATTTCAGCTTATATTTGCTCAATAAGATCGCTTTTGGTGAGTGCAAATTAAAATACAATTTTCAAATGCAGTGATTTGTGTTGGTACAGATCACATCACAAGAAAATCCTTTGAATTAAGTTACCTTCAACACCTATTGCAAGTGGTAGTAGACCCAATATCATGATTGGTTGGAGATGATATATTGTGTCCACTGGATTCTTTAAACCTGTCGGAATAAAACATGAATTAAAATCATGACAGTATTTCACCAAAAAGTGTACACAGAACAGAAAATGTTCTTATCTCAATCTCAGGTCACATTTTTCAACCAGTATATTACAGTTCTAACTTTGTCACACTTGCAAGAAATTACAGAATTTGTCCATAAATTTATGTAGATTCAGTGAATTCAGAATTTTTTTTTTTCAAATCCAACAATGAAAATTTGAATGAATTTGTTAAAGCCATTTAAGAGATATGATTTTTTTTCAAAAATGTGATTAAGTATGTATGTCAACCTCTGTAGGTGGCAATTGTGCTTAAGTTTGTGATGTCATACCAGAATGACTTTCCATTGGATGTGAATATAAATTTTCATAAATGTTCATTCTCTGGACTGGCAAAAACAAAGCAATTGACCTAGCATGTTGCAAAATGCATACAAATTCTTTTTACACATCACAAACCTAATGAAAATGGAGAGTAAATCTTAATTTTTCATCAAAGATGAAAATGTTAATCCACCTTGGTCAAATGAGGAGAATCTCTCAACGAATCAGGGTTGGCCGGAGTGGGAAATACTAGCGGTAAATACTGGTAAATACCGCCTCAATAATTTTTTAAGAAAATGGGAAATAGTTGAAAATGGAGGGAAATACTGTGAAATATACTTCTTGAATATTTTCAGGTATTGCCCAGGTGTTTCCCAAGTATATTCTAGCATTTCTCTGTACCTCGCTGTACATCTTCATTGCTTAACAGCATTTACAAATATCTCCCAGTATTTCCCACCTGGGCGGGAAATACTGACATTTGCCGGAAAATTGCAAACCCTGCAACGAATACCTACCTATACTCTCCTTTTGCGTCAGAATTTGTGCTAATGACCACCTTAACCCGCTGAGTATTGATGCACCGATCACCAGGAGAAAGCCCTCGAGGTTGAATTGAGTTGATTCAAACGTGAACATGAACAGTCCTACTGCTATTAAGGCAACACAATAATAATAAATTGGCACCAATGCTGCAGTGGAAAGAGAGAGAGAGAGTTTACAGGAAAACAAAGTCATATGTCAACATACCACATGCAATATTTGACCTGAATGATAAGTAAAAGACTTCAAGTTTACATCAATCTCAACTGTGTAGTATTCAAGCAGTCATATTGATTGATATGGGATTTAAATTTAAGTACCATACATACATGTAATCGTACAATTTTCAAAACATTTTAAGGGGAAAAAAATCACATGTAAACACACCAATGGTTTCATTTGTAATTAGCTCTTCAGTTTACAAAACCCTGCACAGAAACAATTCTACGAATCAACCTATCATATTACATACATTTCTTTTACATATATTTAATTTAAACAATATGGCAGGCACAACCACATCACAATTCTACCACAATAAGGAAAGAGATAATTCAGCCCTAACCATGATAGGTTTTTCACATAGTCAAGAAAAATATTTTGATTCACATTGTGATAAAATATAATTAACATCTAAAATGATATCACTATAATTTAGAGCTCTATTACCAAAGTTCTTCTTTTTCTGAAATAAACTGACAATCAAATAAACATCATTCCTAAAAATGTTAGCATCTATAGCTTACAGAGAACATTTTTAATACATTTTTGTAATTAACAATCATCAATGAAGCTGTACAACGTTCTCACAAAAATGAGTGGATGATGTAAATCATAGCATAACTTTCTGTCAATAATCCATATCCTACCATTACCAATCACATAATCACTCAACTTTGCATGTATTATTGAAAATCAAGAAGTATAGCTATAACAAAGAGGTGAAAATCACTGGAAATAAATTCTAGTTAAAAAATGTCTGACTATATATTTCAACTACAATCAACACTTACAGGTTTTTGAAGACCAAATACAATTGCAAATACTAATATGAAGACAATGGCAGATGATTTACACATTGTATAGAGAGAGATGGTGATGAAGACCAGACTCCAATTGGACAAACCAATGTCAAGTGCACTGGTCAATCCTGTAAAGAGAGAGAGAGAAAAGGAGAGAAAAATGATTATTTAACTTTGTCAAACTTGTCTTGGATTAATTTGAACAAGGAGGGATGGAGTAACAATAATTCAATTCTCTTTAAACACCGTTTAATTGAAAATTTGTTTGTGCTTACTTCTCCCTTACAGATGGGCAGACATTAGAATTCTGTTTGATTATACACTAGAGACTTTGCAAAAAAAGAAAAGAAAATGCTTTATAATGATATTTACCTTTTTGATGTACTGAAATCACTAGGAAAAAAGAACCCTTTGTAGGTCTGTTCTGTTGATAAACACATATCTGTTTGTGCATCAATCTTGAAGTAGACTGACCAACTCAAAGTAACTGGTCTCAACAGAAATTGATTGGTACCACACAGTGGTACCACATGGTCATTGTCATGTGAACATCAGTACAGGTGGGTTAAAGTTGGAATAGTAAGAGCAAAATCCAAAATCTCAGAAAACAAGGAAAAGACGGACCACTTGCATGCCCGTCCCGTTGATACACATACCTGTTGGTGCTACAATCTTGATGTAGACGGACCAACTCAAAGTGACTGGTTTTACAGATGTACACAGACCAATTATCTTCCTCACAATGGCAGCAATTATAAATTTGATTGTCAGGTGGATGATGGTAATAGTGAGAGGAAACTTGAAGTCCTGAGGGGGAAAAGACAAACACAAGAGCAGGATCAGTAAATATAATGAGCTCTTTCAGAACATGGGCGCAAATCCAGGGGGGGGGGGACAGGGGGACATGTCCCCCCCACGAATTTGAAGGTGGGGGACACAATATCAAATGTCCCCCCCACGAATTTAGGAATACATGTGTGCATAACTATCAAAGGTTTAATAGTCTGTGGTTGTTTTTTCTTCACACACTTCAGTTTATTTCTCCGTATCAAACCATTCCCAATATTTTCATTGACCTGGTAATAAATGTCAAAATTTTCGGCGGCTCTGCGTGCAAAATTGCAATATATAGAATAACAATTTTTGCGTGAGCGCCGCAAATTGAATACTTAATGGTTTTGTAGTGCCTTACACTAGTTTTTAAACATATAATTGCATAAACGGTTTAAGAATTTTTCAATTTGTCATTTTCTTTTTTTGCGGGGGGGGGGGTTAGGCAAAAGGTTGAAAAGTCAAAATTTTCGGCGCGCTCCGCGTGCAAAATTGCAGTGATACATGTGCCAAGAATTTGTTTGCAAAGTGCGCATAAAAAAATTAACATTGTGTCAGTTTAGTGCCTCACGCTACTTGTTAAATATATTTTCTAATATGTCATTTGCTCTTTTTTTTGGGGGGGGGGAACAATATGTTTGCCCCAATATTTTCATTGACGTGGTAATAAGATAATAATACAATGTAGGCTCGAGCAAAGCGCGCCGCAAAATTGAATATTGTTTCAATTTAGTGGATTTGTGACACTTGCGCTGCATTTTAAACATATAATTTTTCAATGTGTCCGGTTTTTAATATACAATATGTATTTTTTAATACAATATGTATGCCCCAATATTTTCATTGGCATGGTTATAAAATGTCAAAATTTTCAGCGCGCTCTGCGCGCAAAATTACAATGTATAGGCTAGCAACGCAAAAATGGATAGTGCCTTATATTGCGCTACTTTTTATTACGTTTTAAGAATTTTTCAATTTGCCAATTTTTTGGAGAGGGCCAAAAGGAAGAAAAGTCTACATTTTAGGCGCGCTCCGCGCGCAAAATTACAGGAATGTAATATATGCTAATTGTTCGTAAAGCCACTTCATGAACACTATGTGATCCCTCTCGCGCCCTCCCCAAGTAAGAATTGGCTACTCTGCCAGCATTAGTCTATAACATGTGAAAAATCGGGCATTAATCAAATATTCTGACAAATAAAATGTGCCCCCTAAACAAATATGTCTAATAATATGATAATATTTTTTTGGCATAGGCCTACTTCCTGTACATCTTCTTGAAAACCTGACTACAATCTTTATAATCTTGATAAAATGTACCTTGAAAAATAAGTATTTACCATGCCCAGAAACCCGTTTTTTCTATGCGTATTTTCAACAAGTTCCTCCCACTTTGGGTTGATTCGCTCCCTCGCAAGTACCCAATTACAGTTTTTCACAAATTTTCTGTACATCTTTTTGTACACCTGACTACAATCCCTAATAATTTCTATAAATATATATGTATTTACCATATATAGAATCACGTCTGTTCTATGCATACTTTGAAAAAAGTTCCTGCCGTGGGAGCCCACTCTCGGTTGATTCGCTCCCTCGCAAGTACCCAATTACAGTTTTTCACAAATTTTCTGTACATCTTTTTGAAAACCTGAATACAATCCCTAACAATCTTCGTAAAATATACCTTTAAAATATGTATTTACCATGTCTAGAAAAACGTCTTTGCTATGCGTATTTTCAAAAAGTTCCCACGTGGGAGGGGGTATCCACATCCTCCCCCACACTTTCCTCCGCTCGGTTGATTCGCTCCCTTGCAAGTATGACCCAATCCCTAATCTTGCTATAAATTACCAGTCTAGAAAAAATGTCTTTTCTAGGCGTATTTTCAAAAGGTTCCTACCGTTTGAGGGTATCCCCCTCTCATGCCTCCCCCTCTCGGTTGCTTTGTTGCCAGTATGAGTTACCCAAACTCTAATCTTGATAGAATATACGATTGAAATATTTATTTACCATGCCTAGGAGCCCGCCTTTTTTGCGTATTTTCAACAAGTTCCTACAGTGGGAGGGGGTATCCCCCT